>LGRX02005439.1:0-69748 GCA_001247695.2 Cymbomonas tetramitiformis
AGCCGGCGCTCTGTTGGCAAGCCCTTGGCAAGCCGGCGCTCTGTTGGCAAGCCCTTGGCAAGCCGGCGCTCTGTTGGCAAGCCATTGGCAAGCCGGCGCTCTGTTGGCAAGCCCTTGGCAAGCCGGCGCTCTGTTGGCAAGCCATTGGCAAGCCGGCACACATTTTTTACTGCCTAGGGGTTCCCACTCCTTCCTCCCCCCCCCTCCCACAGGTGCCGTGGATTTGATACTTGTTGTGGTGCTACGGGCTCGGGGCAGGGCTATGCTTGCGGGCGGATGCCGGAGAGCTGGAGCGCGCGCGGGGCACTGTGCGAGCCTGGCGAGCCAAGCTCATGGAGGTGGGCTTCCAGGAGCTGGTATTTGAGGATGCCATGGAGGTGAGCTGCCCGTGTGTGGTGGGCACCTTTTTGAGACCCGCAGCGAGGTGCGCACCCACAGGGATGCCGCTGTGTGCACCACTACTAAGTTGGCTCGCATGGTGATGCCGTGCCCGAAGTACTGCTAGCGCTGCGGAGGGCGCCGAGAGATGGTCACATGGCTTGTGCTGCCCCCGTCATCTCACCCCTGCGCACCCGAGCAGCAACCACTCAGTGCCACGGGTTTTGCGTTCGTACAGCTGACTGCGGTGTTATATGCATCCATCCTACCTGGCGCAGATGCTTTTGGAGCATATGGAGATAAAGGGCACCTCTTCATCCACGGCAGCGGACCTCCTCGTAGTACGCCCCCACCCCCCACCCCCCTCCCTGGCCTTCCCTAGTGCAGACTCGGTGCAAGGCGGCGAAGGGGCGCTGCCACAGCAGAAGCTGCTTGCTGTTTTCCCAAGGTGCTCCGAGTGAACACACTGTGGTCGTGCCAGAGGTGCCACGTCACTTTTTGGAGCAGCAAATCCCACGTCTGCCTAAGATCTCTCCTTGCTATCGCCTCTCCACCTGATGCCAGCACCCGTGGACTTGGCGATCCACGTGTTCACAGAGATTGTGGCGGCAGTGAAGGCAAACGAAAATCTGCAACCGTATGTTATGGACATGAATGTGTTCATAGGCCTGAGCTGGGTTGACAAAGCCGGCCTCGCGCACCCACATGGGCTTGTGCTACGTTATGTGGCCTCGCTCTAGCAGCCTGATTGTGAGTGAGTGGCCCGCGGGCAAGGCTAAGTGACTCGAGGGTGCGAGCCTCATTCCTCTGCTGGAAGGGGTAACTCGAGGGTGCGAGCCTCACCCCTCTGCTGGAAGGGGTAACTCGAGGGGCGAGCCTCACCCCTCTGCTGGAAGGGGTAACTCGAGGGTGCGAGCCTCACCCCTCTGCCGGAAGGGGTAACTCGAGGGGCGAGCCTCACCCCTCTGCCGCCAGAAGGGGCACGTCGTTGGGATGCATTTGGTCTAAGGAAAGTTCCACCGATGACAGCATGCTCTGCCTTTTGTTGGTGCAGATACAATGACGATCAGGAGTCCAATTATATCCTCATGTTCTTGCGCATGGTCACGTCCGGCGAGATTCAGAGGCGCAGCGAGTTCTTTGCGCCATTCATTCTTGGTTATTCCCTTCACAATCGCGCTGATGGTAGATGGAGGATTCCTCCAAGCATGCCAGCTTACCCGCACATTCCCCAGTTCCTGACGTGTCCAGCATGGACCCTATGTCATGGAAATCGATGGCCTCAGCTTGCCGACTGAACCGCCGGCGGCACTTCCACAACTAGTAGGAAGGTCGCAGCCATTAGTAGGTGGCTGCACCGGCTAAACAGGCAGTGGCGCTGGTGCAGCAAGTAAGGTCGCAGCCATTAGTAGGTGGCTGCGCCGGCTAAACAGGCAGTGGCGCTGGTGCAGCAAGTAAGGTCGCAGCCATTAGTAGGTGGCTGCGCCGGCTAAACAGGCAGTGGCGCTGGTGCAGCAAGTAAGATCGCAGCCATTAGTAGGTGGCTGCGCCGGCTAAACAGGCAGTGGCGCTGGTGCAGCAAGTAAGGTCGCAGCCATTAGTAGGTGGCTGCGCCGGCTAAACAGGCAATGGCGCGGGTGCAACAAGTAAGGTCGCAGCCATTAGTAGGTGGCTGCGCCGGCTAAACAGGCAGTGGCGCTGGTGCAGCAAGTAAGGTCGCAGCCATTAGTAGGTGGCTGCGCCGGCTAAACAGGCAGTGGCGCTGGTGCAGCAAGTAAGCTTGGCTTCACCTCATTCAAGGCCCCTCCAAGGTAGGACACTGGTCGGAAGAGTTTGATTATTTTTGACGGGTTTTTGTGCTTCTTGTAAGTTTTTTAATCTTCCGAAAATCCGCGAGCGGCCTGCTCATCTACTGTGCAAGACCATTTAGCATGCTCAGAATGATCCTGTGGACGGGATCATCTTGAGCACGCTCTCGTGGCGCAGGATTGAGTGACATGGATCTGGATACTTTCTGCCGCTGCAACGTGGAGCCTCTCGGTAATGGGCCACCTGTCCTCGTGCAATGAAATGCCGTTGTGTCCGAAAGCCTCTTGCGAGTGCGCCACGTGTCCTCGTGCGATGAAATTCAAAGCCTCTTGCGAGTGCGCCACGTGTTCTCGTGCGATGAAATTCAAAGCCTCTTGCGAGTGCGCCACGTGTCCTCGTGCGGTGAAATTCAAAGCCTCTTGCGAGTGCGCCACGTGTCCTCGTGCGATGAAATTCAAAGCCTCTTGCAAGTGCGCCACGTGTCCTCGTGCGATGTAACGGCGCATCATAGAGCCCCTCGGTGATTTTTATGATTGTTGCCGTTGCAATGCGGATGCGCTGCCACCGGCTCGGTCTGCGGGGTCTGGCGCGGGGCATGCTGGTGAATCAGGAGAAGAAGCGGATCACATCCATATCACTGCGCTTACAGATGGTATGTGCTGTCTGGCCCCGCCACACCTAACCAGCGCTAATGATGGGCTCGGTCGTTTTCCTCTCAGCATGCCCGTCCCCCTTGCGCAAGGGCTGTTTGGATGCCTGCACCCCCTCCACCCCGCGTATTAGCCCCTGATCCATTGGGGCCCGATTGTGTTTGTCAGCCCTCAATGTCGCGATCCGCGTGGTTTACTTGGACGGCAGTGCCATGGCTGCTCTTGGTATGTGCCTTAGCGCCCATTGCAGTACACAAAACTAAGTGAGTTCTCTGCATGGTATACTGTGTAGCAAGAGCCAGGATTCAGGCAGACTGTCGGGCTATAAGCACGCCATGAGTGGACAGGGTCACAGTCGGGCATGTTTCAATTGATATCCTCAGTTCCATACAAGAAACTGGCATTCGGCGCGTCTCTGCATGAGCCCCGGCGAGCTGCGGTGGTGTCAATGTGAGATCAGGGGCCCCAGAGCACCTGTGACAGAATATTCTCTGAAGGCACAGCCTGGATGCTTGACTTGAGCAAGTGTAGACATCTGAGCAAGAGTGAGACGGATGCAGGTGGGGCGACGAGTGATGTGAATCACCACGACTTTATACCTGAGAGTCTCGGTGATGTGGTCCCCAATATCGTGTTATTGTACCGCCCGGGACATTACGACATTTTGTATAGCCATTAAGCCGCAGTACCGCACTGCTGCGCTAGCGAGGAGCCCAAGCCATTTGCATAGCGCCCGAATCAGGGGTGGCAGGACAAAACCTAGTGGTTTTTGTCTAAAATATAGTGAACCTTGTACACTATATCGCCGATCCGGGGTTGACAATATCGTAGACAATGTAATCGAGTATGATTCCACCCGACGATAATTTGTACAAGTTTCACTAGGTTTTGTCGACTTATTAACAATCTTCGCGCCCCCATTTAAAAGTGTTTACTTACATTGATTAATTTTAAAAACTTAAACTGCCACATATATATATATGCTATATAAATATAAATATATATATATCGCATATTTTATAATTATACAAATATAAACAATGCCCTACACCATTTATATTCTTGAATAGATGCATTTTTTAATATATAAATGTGCATGAATATATACATCCTGAAACCAGTATATGTATACAACATTATATATATATACAACGTTGTATATCTTATATATACACATACATCTTATATATATCTTATGTATACACATACATCTTATATATATCTTATATATACACGTTGTATATATATATATATACAACGTTGTATATATTATATATACACATACCACCTGATAGTGTATATATTGTATTGTGAAACCCCACTAGGTTTTGTACAAAAACCACTAGGTTTTGTACAGTGTCCCCCGAATCAGTTTCGCCGATGTCTTGCGATAGCTGTTGCTGGAGGTCTTGACAAAGTGAACTTGCGCAGTGCATGAGAGGATGTAGGGCATGTAGCAGTGGCAGAGAGAGGAGAATGAAAGTCAATGCCATGAACACGTGGCAATCCAACTACCTTGTGAAGCAACATCAATCGTGGGCGTTGAATGAATTCGAATTCAGTGAAGGAATACTTGAAGACGGAAGTCGGTATCTATACTTAGGCGCAATTTTATTGCTACCGCCTCAAGCTCCGGGAGGGCACATTTCAGTATGAGAGAATCGTTAATCGAAGCTTAAAATGCAAAAAATGATATGACTATCAGGCTTCTAGGAGAAATCTCGGTTTGATCCGTTGACCGGCTATTTTTACTCAATACCACTCGTGGAGCCCACTTCTACATTGGATTACATTTGTAGCTTCAAATCTTGAGGAACGAAGCCGTCGACTTCGCCCGGTGATCGGAAACAGGTTCCCTCTCGAAGACTGAGCGGTCAAGATCGTATGGCTCATTGTTACGAATCCACGAGACCTCGGTAATGATATGTAGACACGTCGAGACATCCATTCATATCAAATCGAAACACAGACTGCATTTCGAAGTCCAAAAGGAAAGCCTCTTATTATTTTCAGGGCTTACACACAACGGTATAAAATGGCACGCGAGCGAAAGTTGAAGTGAGGTGCACTATAGTATCTGCTATGACCAAAACGTGTCACTTCAAGGGAAACAACGCATTACCATCCTGGTGAACACCGTTTTCAGGAAGCGGGAGGAACATTTGTTCATGTGGAGGGAAGTGTAGGGATGTCCACTGATTACATCGAATAATAGGTAATCGTGGATGCAATATCTCACTAACAAAATAATATTGGACGTTGAGAGGGAAAGAACGCGTAGGCATGTAGCCTAAGAAGTTGAGCCGCGTCACGACTTAGACTTTCATGGTATGCGCGCATTGGTACCGCACATAGGCAATCCTTGTCCGGGAGACACGATCAGTATATTACGGGCGGGCCGGGGGTGGACGAAATATAGTTTAGTGGTAATGAAAACACTGCTTTTGGATGATACCTGGGGATTTCCGCGAGGTCGTAGGTTCAAATCCTGCCAGGGCCACCTCACATTTTACTACCCTGTTTTTCGGCAGGTGCCCGTGGTTCCCTGCCAAGCCGAAGAAGTGGTGCAAATAGGGTTTAAAGTTGTATTGGGTTAACACTTAGAAGGCGATATTTCATACTGTATAGCTGATATTCATAAGCTTGTGGGTGGAGATCACTAAAAGGACACCAGGACCAGCGCAGCGCAGCGCAGCGCAGCGCAGCACAGCGCAGCGCAGCACTGGCAGATTTTCCGGGTTTGCTATCCGCGGTATCGTGCAGTCATCACGTCTCACGCGACTCACTGCGCGCGTGATCGACTGTTCGACCGTTGCTAGTAGGGATGGTGCTCTAAAACAAGAGCAGTTTCTTCTACCAAATTCGTCGGCCGTTTTAACTTAGTAACTTGGTACGTTTGCCCCTCTCCCGAACAAACCACTTGTTTTTTTGCACTTCTACCTACACCATACAATTATGCCCAATATTGTGCACCTTATATGTTTTTTTTTTGTTTTTTCGCGATTTTTTAAAGCTTTTTCCAAAAAAAAAGCATAAAAACAAAAAAAAAACATACGGAAGACACCCCAGATACCTTTTGTGCATCTTGTTACCCTCCAGAGATGTCTTTGAGGAAGACATGTCTTCTGGAAATCAGAAACTTGTAGAAGACACGCCGACGTTCCACCGAATGTCTTCTGAGTCCTCTTCTAGGCGTCTTCCTTACTTTTTTGAGGGTCTTCTACGCGTCTTCTAATGTCTACCTAACGAGACATTCGGTGGAACGTCGGCGTGTCTTCTACAAGTTTCGGATTTCCAGAAGACATGTCTTCCTCAAAGACATCTGGAAGATGTACAGAAGGTATCTGGGGTATCTTCCGCAAGCACAGTCAAGAAGACGTCCGGAAGATGTCGGGAACTGTCTTCTGCGTGTCTTCCGCGTGTCTTCCGCGTGTCTTCCGCACCTCTTCTGGGTTCAGGAAGACATGTCTTCCCCGAAGATGTCCGGAAGATGTACAGAAGATATCTAGGGTATCTTCCGCAAGCGACATCTAAGAAGACGTCGGTAAGATGTCGGGGAGATGTCGTCTGCGTGTCTTCCGCGCGCCTTCTGAACGTCTTCTGAGTGTCTTCCGCAACTCTTCTGATATATGGGCTGCATATCGGCTGATATATGGGCGGCTGCATATCGGCTGATATATCGGCTGGTATACAGTGGGGGGAACCCTATACGGACGCCTTTTTCGATCGGTCCGTACGATCGCATACGTTGATAAAATCGAACGGGATAAAGCGCTGGTAGTAACGGTCAACGAGAGGATGAGTTCCCCCAGCGGACACGTTTTCTAGTTCTGAACTAAAATACGTCCAGAGTACGAAAATTGTCTATAGCGATTATATCCGGGAACCCTATACGTACGTCCCATTGTCTATTATATAGCAAAATATTATACACAAAATATTTCTGGTATGATTGGACAGTCGACAATATTTAAGATATGAACAGGTCGTACGCATAGGGTTCCCGTCCGTATAGGGTTCCCTCCACTGTATACAGTAGGGTGCATATCGGTTGATATATCGGCTGATGTATGGGATGCATATCGGCTGATATATAGGGTGCATATCGGCTGATATATCGGCTGCATATCGACCGATGAAATTTGGAAATCTAACGTAGAGCAAAATGACAATAGCAGAATCTGAAATCAAGCATTCCAAAACTGAAATCTGAAATCCACCGTAGAGCAAAATCAGCCAAAACTGAAAATCGGAAATCTAATGTGGAGCAAAATGACACATATAAAAATCTGAAATTGGTTTGTAAAATCTGAAATGGAGCATTCAAAAAACTGAAACCTGAAATCTAACGTAGAGCAAAATCAGCCAAAATTGAAATTTGGAAAATCTAACATAGAGCAAAATGACAAATGCAAAAGTCTGAAATCGAGCACTCCAAAAACTGAAAACTGACATCCAACATAGAGCAAAATTAGCCAAAATTGAAAGTCGGAAATCTAACGTAGAGCAAAATGACAAAAGTAAAAAATCTGAGATCAAGCAATCCAAAAACTGAAATCAGAAAACTAACGTAGATCAAAATTAGCTGAGATTGAAAATTTGGAAATCTAACGTAGAGCAAAATGACATATGTAAAATTGCACTTTCGCATTTTCCCTTCAATTTCAACAAATGCAACAATCTTGATTATTGCTAATTGATTACAAATGCAACCGACTCCGGCCCTTGTGGTCACGGCAGGGATCGAGCGTATTCGCAAGAAAACAAGATGTCGAGGAATTCATATATCAAGGGTTTGACATATTGTTGATATATAAAAATCATGTGTGTTTCTTACTACATTCAAATGCGATTGAAATTTTAACCGCTTAAATATGTGTCAAAATACTGATATACTTTGAGTTGTCATTGAATTATTTTCACATATTTTCACATATTTTAAGAATTTTGACTTATCATTCACATATTGTCATTTTCACTAGTGGTATACATTCGCAGGGAAAACCATATGGTTCGGAGACGTATTGGCGCACGAGCCGGAGCGTCTCGCCTGATGGATGTGCCGCTGCATATGCACGGTAGCGACCCCAAGGTCTGGCTGGGGAGACCATTCACGGAGAATGAAGCGGCACTCGTCGAAGGGCCTCCTCAAGTGTGTCAATCTTTCGGCTCGGTCGTGGTTCGAGGAGTATGCTATCGCACGGCAGCTCAGGACAAGACAAAGAAAACTTGTCAACGTTACTTCCGAGCCTTTTTCTCTGGAGAAAACATCAAAGGCGAGGAAATCGAGACTGACCGGTGCGTCCGCGCATTACGTTTTGGTAAATATGCGCAGAATATGTACCGAATGTCTTCTGTGTGTCTTCTCGACATCTTCGGGGATTCTTACTATAGAGTATGGTGGCTCCAACTCGCAGGTACGCCATGGTAGAATGATAGCATCTACAAGGTCAACTTGGCCGCGAAAGAGTACATTCTTGTGAAGGGAAAGTGGTTCCCTAATTTCAACAAAGCGACGACAAAACGGTTTGCCAAACTAAACTCGAAGTACGGGCCGGACAATACCGCAAATGTGGTGTACACATACGACCCGGATGATCCCGAGACACCTTGGGACACTACTGATCCATTCATCCTGGCGGCTCAAATTGAGCACCGAGTTGTAATCAAGAAACATCCTGTGATGAAGACGGCGGTGGTATTTGATTTAAAGGCTGACTTTTTCGAGTGCATCGACGATGATGGTTCACGACCGAAAGGTGCAAGACGCAAGAGGCGATCATGATGATACGCCGGGCATCGACGTACTTAGTGGTCTGTATGTTGAATAGATGCAATCGTAAATGTATGTGTAGATAAACCTATCAATTAACTTAGCCGTATATTATGTATCATAGCAACCGAGCATGATGACAACCCTGAAGCTGTTAGGAAGATAGCTGGAATGTCTTCTGCAAGTCTTCCGTGCGCCTTCTGAATGTCTTCTGTGATTACGCGATGAGTGTACGTGTGGTATGAAGTAGCTATGTGGCCAAATTGCATAATCATCACATATGTGTCGATAACACATGTCAGAATGTATTCTGGTCAAGAAGACATTCAGAACATCTTCCGTGTATCTTCCGAGAAGACTGTCCTTTGTATGTCTTCCGGGAAGATGTCTTCCGAAATCCGGAAGGCATTCCGCACATCTTCGGTACGTCTTCCCCGAAGAGTGTCTTCTGGTTTCCAGAAGACGTTTCCACCCCGAAGACGTCTTCTGGAAACCATAAGACATCATGTCTACGAAGACGTCTAGAAGACGTTCAGAAGACGTCTTCTAGACGTCTTCTGATTTTCCCAGAATGTAGGGATGAGTCAGCCTACGCGGCCACTGCGACCTGTGATCATCCCGACTCGGATCTCATCGCGGCCGATGCTGAGGCTGTTGACGCGACGTGCCTCTCGGTCGAGACGGTGGCCGACGCAGCGGAGACTCACCCGGTGCGACGCCCCGAGCAGCCCACAGCCAGCGCCCAGCCGGCAAAGCTGCAGCCGCCGGACACAGGGGGCACGGCTAAGGACATTCCGCAGGACACGAAGGATGCTAAGGTGTCGCCCCGTTGGAGAGCAAAGTTTCACGCACTCTTCGAGAAGTTCTCCGAGGAGTTACGTGACGCCCTCCCCAACATCTCCAAACTGCGGCGGTCACTGGAGGACGAGGCCAGGATCACCCTGAAGGCGGACAAGGAGGGATGACCCCCGTTTCGTCGCCCCTACCGTATGTCCGTGGAGGAGCTTCGCCAGCTGCGCGAACGTATGGAGCGACTGGTGGAGAAGGGCTACATCACTACATAAGAGGCGTGTAGTGGGGGAGTATCCTTATTATATACACTTGTATCTCTTAAGTACCTTATGTATTTGCCAGGATTTCCCAGTATTTCGGAACGCCTCTTATGTAGTGAGTACCTACGGTTATCTACGGCAGAATTGCGTAAGTCGACACAGCGACTGGCTACAATCTATGCTATTACCGCCTTACCTACCACCCATGCCCGCCTTGCATTGCTCGCTTCCCAGCTCGCAACCATATATCAATGGATTGATTGTTGTATGTGTTCCGATGTGAGGATATATTACTATAGTATTAATCCCCAATTTGGCACATTAGAATTTTCTGGAAATCTGCGACAACTCACTCTTATATGTCGTGTGTTCCATTGTAAGGATATATTACTATAGTATTAATCCCCTGTTTGGAACATCTGTACATTTCTAGAAATCTGCCAAGAATTATTGGAATGTGCCAAGAATTTTCTCCAAATCTGCGACAACTCAAAAGCAACAATCGAAGATTGTTGCCCCTCTTATGTGTCGTGTGTTCCGATGTGAGGATATATTACTATAGTATTAATCCCCAGTTTGGAACATTTGTACATTTCTGGAAATCTGCGACAAGTTATACGCGATGGGCAATGAATCACCGCGAAATCAAAAGGTGGCACATTAGGTCATATTATAGACTATATATAAGATAACGAGAATATGACCTATTTCCCCACCTTTTACCCGTGTTGCCCGTGATGCCGATTTGTACCTTATGTGTTCCAAAGTAAGGATATAATACTCTAATATTAATCCTCGGTTTGGCACATCGGTGTTGCTTATCTTCGATTGTTTCGCTACTGCTGCATTTCTATGAATTTCACAATGAAGCTTGCTTTCATACCTACTATATCTGCGTCACCTACTAATTGTAAAGCAAACTGGTTACCTGGTTTAGTTATATACGTAAATTGGTTTAATACGTCAAGCCTGGAATCACTTTCGTTAAATTCCGTTTGCGGCCGAGTAACAGAAACTATATATTTTCTACCTGTGATTTCTGGAGCTGTGATTGGTAAGTTTGATGTATCAAATGTTATGTTCAGAATCTTTCCACCAGTAGCTATATCTGATGAAGTAAATGTCAAATTGAAGAAACAAATGAATTTTCCTGCGGGAATTTGCACAATTCTATTACCTGGAGCTCCACTTGTCAAAGCTGTAATGACTTCACAGCCTATGTGAGATAACTCTGACGGCAATGTCAGTCTATTTAACTCTCCGACAGGAGTTTGAACAATATCAGCTTCTATTAAATTAGCACCTATGATATCACCTAACATGTTAATTCTAAAAAATTCATTTGATGTTATAACAGGTCGTTTACGAAACTCCAAAGCATACACTGAATCAACTTCTGATAATTCAACCAGTGATGTATTCAAATCTATAAATGTTGAATCAGTAGATTTTGACCCTTGTAATTCTAAATTTGTCTTGGAACCTAATTGTACAACGTTGACAATTCCACCATTGATTCTTGCATCTCCATCTACTTCTAAACCGGAAATTTTTACACTTGCCCCAGCGGTTGCCGGTTCCAAAACATTATTTGTTTCGGTCCATTTTGAACTTTGTACAGGATTGTATGTTTGACCATTAATCGTATCACATGTTAAATTCTTACAAACTAAACTTTGTCCAAAACTTGACATATATCATATGTACCTATTTAAATTTCACGCGGTATCGTTTAAAGTGTTTTATATGTGATATACCTAACAATCCTATAGCGTTAGGATAAACCAATACCGAGCCTTCTGTTACTTCACCGGTCGCTGGTAATATTAAAGGAACGTCGGAATATTGTGTTGTGGCAACCGAACCGCCTATACCGGTAGCACGTTGTGGTTGATTATGATAATCGGACGTACCGTCTGGTTTAATTATTCCTATAAGTCTGGCATCTGCTGTGCTCATTTGGGTGGACGTAGCCCCTGTATCATATATTAAAATGGCGTTTGCACCGGTCCCACCCTCTAATGATACGTTCACCCTAGATTGACGTTGATTTGTTTTTGCTTTTGTTTTTGGTAAGTTCTGTTTACTATATCTAACTACGTTTCCTTGGGCGTCAGCAATATTTCTTACCTTACATCGAGTGTTTGCGAGTCTTCCATTTATAATTCCTTTAATTCTCATACCGACACCATCTTGAACGACGGTTTCACAACTTGGTAAATTAGGATTATTTCGCTTTACAGGCATTTACAATATATTTACAATTTAAATGACGGTTGTAAATAAGATATAACTGCATTTGGCGATGCATGAGTTACGGTTTCCATACAGCACCCGATTACACCATTGGTCGCCGCAACTGCTGCTGAATTTACAACACCGTTTGCTTGAGCTCCTAAAAGCTGGCCCTTGGTGTACGAACCATCAATACAGTTAACAGAACAGAAACCGCTAATAAGTACAAAACAAGAATTACCTGCAAGACTATCTTGGACACATACACCTATAACACCGACATTGGTATTAGTAGCTGTGTTTGTTGCTGCATAGGGTTTGATACCATTGATGTTAGTGCTTACATCGTCAAAAGAAAGAACAGTTCCTGATGTTATTGTAGAAGCTGTTGTGTTTACCATCGTATACACTTGGCCTGTGAATGTGTTTGGTGATGTAGTCTTCCTATAAGCACTTGTGAGTTGGGTTAATGGAATACCATCAGTCGTTATTGAAGATGTGTCTGGTGTTGTGTAAGCCCAATCAATGCTGTTCGTGATTCTTATGGCCGTCGTATCCAAATCTGAAGTGAGGTTGATTGAACCACCGGTATTTCCGACAGCAAGGACCTGTGATAAACTTGGAACACCGCCGCCACCAGAAACAGGACCATATCGGACCTCATTGGATGCTGTGTCATAATGCAACATTTGTGACTCGCTTGCTGGGTCGGGAGACAATCTTATAGGCCTGATATAACAACTACTTGCGACACCGGCATTCAGTTCAACCCCGCTCGCGTTTAAAACGATTGTGTTATCGGTGTTTACGGCACTCTGAGCAGAATTTTGTCCAGCCAACGCACCAATGTTCACACTTGACTCACCGGCTGTAAATTCACCTGCATATTTTCCGATATTCACTGCTGCATCTTTGCAATTGTTCTGCCCACAGTCGTCCCCAATAGACACGACATAATCACCGCAGTTATTATTACAAGCACCAGAACCAATAGCAATCGTATCATTACTGGTTGTATTATTAATAGATAGTGCATTGCGACCTATAGCGATAGAACGGTCTCCAATGTGGTCGGCATTGGTAAACCCTTGAGTCTGCTCACCGATGCTAACTTTCCCAAATCCACCAGAGCCACTTTCAATTCTAAGATTTTTCCCACTAAGTTTCTCTTGATTGACAATCATGGTACCTGTACCTGTATATGAAACATCGGCGACACTGCTTGCAGCCCCTCGGGTGGTCACATCTTGAAGTGTAGATGTATCAGGTTGTGCCGGTAAGTTTGTCAATCCTGAACCATCACCGACAAATGCAGAAGCACTAATACTATTTGTGGTCGTGCTACCTTGGTCAGTGACCGATTGTAGATTCTGATTTGCACCAGAAGGTAAGTTTGTCAAAAGGCTTCCATCGCCGCGATATTTGCCTGCAGTCAATGTGATATCACCGCTGTTGAGCACGAGTGGACCGTCGTTGATTAATAGACCACTGCCGAATGGCTCTATATTGATTGTCGTTTGCATACATGTAATTTCATTAATACCGGTTTCCCCAATTGAGACTCGTGTTTGTTCAACAGGGTCTAAGCTTTTAATCTCGAAAGAAGCATCGAGGTCATCGAGACCTGCTGAAAATCGTGATTTGGAAACCGGGTTGTTCAACACGAAGTCGTTAAATTTGATTGATGTGTGTACTTTTAGCGACCCATCTGTCAACAAGGACATTTGTTCTCGTTCATTCAATGGGTCTTGAGTATCTATGAATTTGATATCGTTCTGATAGCGTATGTCCGAACCGATATGCATCGTCTCTAACGGCGAGTCTACGCTGCCTATAGTTTGGCGCACAACTGTATCGCACGTTAGTGTATCGGTTGTCCCTGGGGCTGCTACATAGTCTTTGCCGTTAATTTTTTCAACTATTAGATTTGAACCGAAAGCTGACATTATATACTATAAACGATTTAATAATTTACGGTGGAGGTATTGAAAGAAGTTTCATGAATATTTGTCCAGAATTACTTATAGGGTTGGAAGTGTATACGTAAAATCCATTAACCGGAACTATATCGTCGTTTGGTGGTGTATTTGTCGCTCCCGTTACAACCGGGAGATTTGCAATTCTAAATTTGCTTAGCTTTCCCGCCATGTTGAAATCTGCAATACCAGGGTCCCCGCTTTGGCTTGCATCAAAATTAAATATAGCTTCAGTTCCTAACAAATTAATTTGAGTTCTTGCTTCCGGTACATTACCATTTCTACCATCACGACCGATTGTCATCCCTTTACCATAGAAATCGGTTGCCGTAACTTTTGTTGCATTTAGTTCATTACCAAATGAGCTCATTATATATACAATAGATTATGAAAAAAACAGAGGTACAGGTTGCAACAATCGACTATTCAATGGATGTTCCATCGGGAAATGGAACATTTCCATTTCTTTGGACACTTTTTGATTGTGCCCTAAAGTATAAGATCTGTATCCAGCCAGAGGATTAACATTGCTTATCCTGAATGGTGGATATGTGATGTCATTGATTGTTTTACACGGGAGTTGTTGCATCAAAACAGGTCTATAACCTGACATTTGAAACATCGTCGCGGTGTGAATCTGCTTATCCACATTGGGGCCTACGTTTTTAATCATATTGTATCCAACCAATCCTGGTTGTTGTGCCATTGATGTATACTATTACCTACAAATTTAAGCGGCAACAGCGGCCTATCTCAGACATAAAACGTTCCAAAGTAAGGATATAATACTCTAGTATTAATCCCCGGTTTGGCACAATAGCACCATGTTTAAAATACAGTTTCGATTACACGGTTTTGACCAATACGAAGAACGGCTGTCGTTTCGCAAATAATCATTACCTCGTTACTGCTTGTCAAATCTACCGTTTGTAAAGCGTCAGATGGTTGTGCTACATGAGTTTGGAAATAGAAGGAACTGTTCAAACCCCGTGAATCCAATCCTGTTAGGCTTCTGACGCCCATTTCTGAGGGAAGATTTAAACGTACCATAGGAATGAACTGATTGTTGAGCCAATCTTCACAACTGTTAATCTTACAACCCGATAGCGTACCATAGTTGTCAGCTTTACCGATAGTGAGCAGATTGAAGGCTGCAAGAGGGTCGACTCTATAGTTAGGAACGAACAGGTTATTCAAGTTAAATTGTAGAGCACCTAAATGACCAGCTGAAAATCTAAAGTAAGACGGGAGGTAAGCTGTACCACAGGTGTTTTCCAATTTGATAAGTCCTAAAGGTTTATCCCGATAATCCCCTGGACGTTGAACAGCATATATGTTATCAATACACTGTGAACTCAAAGAGAATCGCGTACTTTTGTCCATCGTAGAGGCCCCTTCAAAAAACGAAAAGTAGTTCTTATACGGAATTTCCAAAAAACCGTCACGCAATTTTGATTCTACGGCGGCATCGTAGACACCTGAACTGAAAGTGATTGTTTCTACGGTAAAGTAAAGGTCGTCTAATAAAAAGTCCCCTTGTGATATTAAAGTTTGTTGGGCTTTTTCCGTGAGGGCGTCTTCAGGTGGACTATCTTGGACAAACGCTCCTAACACCTCAGGCCCATGCAAATACAATCTGATTTGAACTGGAGGAAGAAGACTTGTATCGATATAACTGGGCTCGGCTTCTCCTAATATGCTGAGCCAGGTATTCAAGATGTATGGACGTGGTGCGGCATAGAAATTGGCAGCAACATTGATTTCTTGATTTTTGAGAACACGTTGATAAGTCATTTCTTTACTGAGCGTTGTTTTGATGGTGTCGAGAACGGTTGCTACCGTGCTGTAACTTTGAAAACCAGTGGTCAACTGCTGCCCTCCTGCGAAGACCTCACAGCGAGAGATGAGCTTTTCAAGTCCGTTGGGAAGCGTAACAATTAAATTTTTATCTGTAGTGTCCGTATATGCTATAGGAGTTTTGCACGAACCTTTGCAATGCATACTGAGACTCTTCATATTAACGATGGAATTGACAGGCAGATTCAAAGTTATAGTTGAATACCTCGATGCTTTAGTAAGATTAGTGGTTTCTAATCTGAAGTAATTAGTTGAATATGAGTTCATTTTTGACAGCCCGTACGCCAGGCTCATCGGAAGGCTCATTCTTGTATATATATTATAAAGATTATAAAATATCTGAGAGACCAACAGGTGCTAATTCTTCGACCTTGATACTTATAGAATAATTTACGCTGCCGTCGCTAGCTGAAGTAGGGGACGCTAATGGTATCAGTCGGGCTTTACTGTCAGTCAAGGTGATTCTAAAGGAAGTGAATGGTGACCCTGAAAGTTCGATGACAAAGTTTTGGTTCGGGTCTATATATCTTATGAAGTCTGTTGTTGTATCGCTGGGTAACAAGATCTTTGCAAATATATCGCTGCTAATCATTTCATTGTTGTTCGTAAATGTGGATAGGTTCGTTGATTCAATGTTGTGTGTCGGTAGCGATGTAATACGAAGGTATAGAGCATCATTGGTCTGAATGTTGCAAGGGTATATCGATTCACATAAGCTGTACGCTACAACATAACTTGTTTGAAACAAGTCTAAGAGCTGAGACACTGTACTCATACCTGCCGTACTGCGGTTAACACGACCACCGAGTACTTGGTCGGAATCGTTGTATTTGCCTGCTCTGGAAACTGAGGTATTTAAGGCGGCGTCTAAAGGAGACCCAGGTATAGCTTGAAAATCGCCGCTGACACTAAAAGCTACAAACTTTACATCGGGCTGTGGTGGTCTTAATTCTATACGAAATTTGTTCTCATAATTTAAGGCCCCGCCGTTGTCCTTATCATAAGTTATGGTAACTGTTTGTAAGGTCGTGCCACCGATAGCAGTTCTTATTGCGGTGGCCAGTTTAGATGTGAATTGGTCCAGCTCTGTATAATTTGCATAAGGTATTTTCACTTCCGTTAAAGTATTATTTACCGTATGACCCACATAGAAGATGCCATTGGTTTCATTAATACTGTACCATGTCTTTGCACAAGAGAAAGTATTCAATGTTAATCTCAATTTCGATTCCACTCGATAATTTGTCAACTGAGTTGGTACGTTCATCTGTAGAACTCGTGCATCTCCATTACTATTGTCTTCCGAAGACAAGAACAAAGTTCTCGTACTAATCACGCTCATCGTTATTAATATAACAATTATCTTTTCCAGCAACAATGTGCACATTTTTGCCGATGGAATCAACAGTATCTCTGTCTAAAGGTTTCGGTTCCTGAATATTGCCGTTGTACAAATCATCGTAATAGTCTGGACGTTTGATATAATCATCAACGAGGAGTTCCATATGTGTTTCTTTAAGGTCTGAGTATTGAAGTTTGGCTAAGCGTATCAATTCTTGACGGTCCAGAGGCAACGTTCTTTGAATGTTGCTCACTATTATTATATAAATCAAATTTATCAATGTTCCAAACAAAGGTTATAATATACTATATATAATCCTCGTTTCGGAACTTTTGATTTTGCCGTTGTTCCAAAGTGAGCTTATATTACTCTATATTAAATCTCATTTTGGAACAACTCCTTGTCTTGGTCAGCACGACCAGTGGCTTGGCGTATCATCTCTGTGATTGGGTCATATACTGGCACTTCCGTTAATGGTTTCTGTTCTATAGGATTCAATCCCAATTTTCCACGTATGTAATTCTTCTCACCTAAGCTTTCCGTAACACCCATTATATTCATGAAATCTGTGAAATTCACATTGGGAGTTTCTGATAGTAAGATTGGTTCCAATAAACCTTGAGTGGTCCTAAAGATACGTTCGTCGTTGGTGTCAGTCGGTGTGTAATATCCAAGGTACCCTCCCACAGCCGAACCCGTCATGGCGTTGGCAAACCCATACCGAGACCATGCTGTACTGACTCGCGTAGACTCCGGTGCATCTGAGTACATCTGTTCCACGCTATGTAATTTTGTCAAATCGTTTTCCGTACCTACCTTTGGATTGACGTGCACGATATCGTAATTGCTTTTAGCATGTGGTTTCAACCGGGCTGGTAATGACACTAAATCGCCTTCTGTTGAGTACAACACCTGCTTTTCCGTAGGAGTGTTCATCGGTTCTTGCATAGGATTGATTGCTGGGTTGAAGTGATGCCCTTCTACGTTGTTAACTTCGGCTATATAATTGCTTTGACCACCTCCATTAGAGTGACCAGTCACAGATAACTTATACCCACCGTATTTACTTTTGACATCGTCAAATCGTTGTTGTGCTTCTTGATATCTTGATGTACTACGTTGTTGTTTCATCAATGTCAAAAGATTTACATACCAATCTTCTACATTTTGTCCACGTGAGATGTCCTGGGCAAGAGTGTTCAGACTTCCAAATTCTGCATCAGAGCCTCGATATGCAATAATAACGTCTTGGCTTTTAGGATTGACCAACGTTGTAGAGTTTCTACCCGACAAACTTCGGTCTACGTAATAACCCGGAAGTCCTTTCATAATACTTTTCAACCGACCTCGGTCACCATAACTATAAGCATAAGAGACATCTGATGCCCGTGCATACCTTGTTTGTGTAGGATTGTCCCTAGACGTGATATTAGCACCAAAGACTTTGTTCAGGGCGGTTCTTGGAACTTTTACGGCGTCTTGACTTAAGGCATTCAGCAAATTAGAGGTGTCCCTTTGTGTATACTTGTCAACATCGTTAGGTTTCATGATTGGTTTGCTCTTGACTGTTACCATAGTTTTGAAAGGTTTACTGCTGTTGTCAGACCTGTTACGCGAAACCGGACTATGTATTTGTTTCTCATCTTTATCGGCATCAACAGAATTATTAAAAGAACTGGTTGACGGACGACAGTAAGCATTGGACTGATAGCTTTGATTACAAGGTACTTGCATTACTATTAAGTACTTTTTGATTTGGGTGCTAAATCGGCTCCAGTTATGTAACTTATTCCTTTTTGTAAAGGACTCATTGGAGCCGGTGGTGGTACCTGACTCCTTGTTGTTACTCTTGTGGATGCTTGGTTACCAAACATTCTCGGCGACGACAATTCACGTAACTTCAATGATTCTGCGACTGCAAGTTTTATATTTCTATCCTTTCCAGTAATCCTTGACGGTCCAGCTTCAGGAGTGGTTGGTATTAGTTCTTTGGATGCATCTGCGAACATGGCGTTTCGGTCTTGAGCGTCTTTGGCAATACGCTGCAACGCTTGATTATTGATATCGTCTTGTGTCATTGTGTGCATTGGATTCATTGTCATCATAGGATTAGGCATGGTTATATTAATACCACTGCTATAGTCCTGAATATCTCTCACTAATGCATTGGAATTTATCCCTGAATCTCTTAGAGTGTTATAGAACACAGCACTGTTCTTAGGGGGCATCGTTATTACGTAGTTGCTTTTAGCAAGTTTACCATATCCTTGAAACAGAGTGTCGGAACTTGAGCCGTTGGCAATTCCCATCATTTTCATACAATTGCGTCTTCCGACCTCATCGGTCAATATTGTTCTCATTATATATTAACGGTTTCTTTTTTTCAACAACTTGATTTCCGGGTCTGGAATATCAACAAACTCATTCTCTTCAGACTTCTCATAGAATATCAATTGATATTTACGCTTGCTTTTCCCAGACCGATTGAGCTTGAGGTAACCTTTCAATGTCTTTTGATAATTAGGGGATTTCTTGTCGCTGATAAACACATTGACCTCGTAGTTGTCGTAATTTCTAGATGTCTTGGAAGCAGTATTTCCTTCTATACCCTCTTTCTTCAACGCACGCTCAGATTTTGCAGCCTGTTTACTTTCACTATCAGTCTTACTACCTCGGGTCTCTTTGGATGGTTTGGAAACAGGTCCTTGAACCTCTTTCAGTTCTCGCGGCTTGTATTGTCGGCTTAAGGTATCACCGTCGCCGTCCTCTATTACGAAAGACAATCCCTTTCTACTTCTGACCTTATACACCTGCGTAGACCATGTTTGGCTCTCTTTGTCAAACGTCTTCTTAGTCACACGTAATCGCACCCTATCGCCTGGTTTAATGTCTAACTTCTGTAAGAGTTTGGCAGTTTGATTGCGTTTCAACAAGACACTTCTAATAACACGATTCTTATTCATGTCATCGGGAGGGGTATCATTGATATTACCTTGGTTTACCGTTTCATTATAGTTCTCGACGATAGAGTCCAAATAGTCAACCCAATTATTTTTACCGGTTCTCGCCTCGTTAAAATTAAATCTTCGTTTCAAAGTTTTGTTAAACCGCTCGATTTTCCCTTGACGAGTGTGGTCCTCTTTTTGAGACGTGTAATGTTCGATACCCTTCTCTTTCAACAATGCTTGAACTGGTTTGTTCGTGAACTCGCTGCCTAAGTCTGTACTAAGAGTGTCCATTTTGGTTTCGTTTATCAATCGTTTCATGGCAGGAATGATGCCCTCCACATCCTCTTGTCTTTTATTGTTCTTATCTCTGACGGTTTTGGATTTCAAAGCGATTGCATACGCTTTGTTAGTATTAACGTTAACCGCAGTCAGAAGAACGGCATATCCTTTGTTCACCGACTTATCTTTCGGTATAAAAGCCAAATCGGTTTGTATAGAGACCTTATTGACCGGCCCATACGTCGGGAAGTAATCCTTACGATTTACCCTTTTAGGCTGTGATAAAACTTGTGATGTCTCAGTCTTGGAAATAGCAGCCTTGACCTGAGATTCTGTGACCTTGTAACCTTGTGCTTTAAGCTTCTTGGTAAATGCATTGGCACTAGATTGACCAAACTTTGGGTCTAAAAATAACTCTTGAAGTCTACTCTCAGATATTGGTTTACTTGTCATACTATATAATAGTGTTACATATAGTATACAATGACTTATCACATTAAAACTTACACAAAAAGTCAAGCACGTAAACTCGGTGTAAAGGTCAGTCCTTCAAAGAATCAAAGCAAAAAAATTGATGTTTTCAAGGATGGTAAATTAGTCGCTCAGGTGGGTCAGCTTGGTGCTTCTGATTATCCAACGTATATGGCATCGAAGGGTAAAGAATATGCCGATGAGCGACGTCGATTGTACAAAATCAGGCATAAGAAAGACCGTAATGTAGTCGGTAGCAATGGATATTACGCCGACCGATTGTTGTGGTGATTAGTAGTAAATGTTCCAAAGTAAGATTATATTACTCTATATATAATCCTTGTTTCAGAACTTTTGATTTTGCCGTTGTTCCAAAGTGAGGTTTAATAGTACTAATTATTAATCTAAGAACGGAACAACTTCCCACGTTTCCCAATTGATATTGCCCTTATCGTAAACGAAATTGAATGTCTTTGACTCCGCCCTCGTTTCCATGCTCAAGGACCGTACACCTTCATGTTTACAAGGATGCCTAATAACCATATTGCTCATCTTGACTGGTGTATGTAGTTTGCGGTTGATGACCATGTCTTTCATAACATCGTGATTGATATGTTGCAGGTTATCTACGCTCAAAGAGAATCCCTTAATCTTGGTCATGGTGTAACCATCAGCAAACTTCATACTGTATGACTTTGGTCCTGTTGCCAAGAACTCGATACACTTACCATGGTCCCTTTCTAAATGTTGCAATTCACATTTCAGGAAACCCAACCATGGCTGTCGATATGCATTGCCATGATATATGTGATAGTTTTCAGCAGTTTCGCTATATATTATTGAGTCGCAATCAAAGTAAAGCACATTGGCGAAGCCTGCTGCCTCTATTAACTGATACAACTTTAATCTACCGTAACTGGTTATGAATGCAGCCAGAACCTCGTTGGTCGAAAATCTGGTGTCTGAAAATACTTCTGAATTTTCAGTAAAGTTCATCAAGACCATTTCGTTGTCGTCGCTCCCAACGAACTCATACTTACAATCATACCTTTTATTGCTAATGGTATTGTAGAACTCACCTGGATTTTGGATAACCTTGCTCTTAGATTTATTCTGACGCTCTCCCAATTTACCGTAAAGTATATTTTGCATGTCTTTGGAGACCTGTCTCATTCCTGGATTACATTTGATATTTGCCTTGTCCAACTTGACACCTTCATGCAACTTGAACTGGTCGATAAACTCGTCGATGTCTCCATCAGGAGGTCCGGAGGCTTCTGTTTTTAGTTTCAAAAACTTATCAATGTAACCGGCAAACAGGTCATTGGTGGTGTCCTTCCAATGTTTTATCTCGTATATAGCATTAATAATGTATCCTTTTTCAATGGCCTTCTCCAGCTCTACTGTTGTCCACGTACCTACCATCTCGTACAATGGAAATATCAACTTGCGTGTTTTATTGTCCACGTGAGGCAGAATGCCAAATTTAAGATGAATTGGAGGAATGACTTTGCATTTTACCAAACCGAAATAGCCATGAATGTCAAGTGTCTGGAAGTCTCTTATGACCTCGGGATGGCCTTTGGGGAATACATTTGTTTTCATGACACTCGGGTACATGGAATTATAGTCGAGGTATCGTATGTGCTCGTTGTGGTTGACCTCGTAGTACAACTTACCCAGGTCTACTCTCCCTCCATGATATGCGTCTCTATCCACGATAGGAGAAGCCAACGTTTGTCGCTCTAAAAAGTCTTTACCAATCTTGGACAATTTCAGCTGATTTACTGTTTCATCCCATGCCGACTCCCAGATATACTCAAGATTATATCCTGCTGCCTTGATAGCATCCAGTCTCTTCATCGTTTGCCGATTGACCTCACCAAACGTCATGCCCGATTTACGCCCTTGTTGATACTGAATATCGTCTTTGTGGTATTTCTTCAGGTCGGCATGAAACCAGCTTCCGAGGAACTCATACACCGTATTTGTGGTGTCGTCATAAGCATCGACATATATCTGTAAATCTGCTAGTTTATAATTTCGTTTGCCATCGTAATCGCGTTTGAGCTTGGCTGACGTAGTGTGGACAATGTAATCCAACCACTGATTCTCTTTGATAGATGCATTCTGCGACTTGACCAATGATTGCAATATAGCCACTGAATCCTTTGGCATGCAATCACTTCTCCATATATAAATCGCCAGTTGTGCCAACGTCAGATAGCTAAATGGGTCAAATTTGTTGTCGGTTATCTTCAGAAAACAATCCCTGAAAGCGAACACTGCACGGCGTAGAATGGTCACGTCATCATGGCAATATCGTGCAATCTCTTTTGGATTTTCAAATATAAAACACTTGTATCTCTTTTCATGCCACCATTGGTACAACTTTTGATAAGCCTCAGGTTGCAGTATCTCTGGATTATAGTACTTGATATCAGGATATAGACCGATGTATTTCTCATTTTCCAACGTGTTGAAGAGATGTGGATAATACCCTTTTGATATTTCGTTTTCAAAGCCAAACATCTCTGGCAGAGCATGCAATGGACGTGACATGAACATGTATGAATCAATGAACTTCACGTTGGCAATCTCAACACACAATATATCAGCCCCTGTGTACAATATATCCTTGGGAGGTTTTCTTTGAACGTTAATAACATGCTCTACTATCAATCTGAAGTCGAACTTGGAACCGCAATGGGCAATGTATGTATAACCTGAATGCTTCTCTAAACAAGTCCATTCAAGAAACTCGTCTATTGTCTTGTGAATGACACGTACACCATTATGATATTGACTCTCGCAGTGGTTGACGACAAGCTTGCCGCTGTCGTTTCGAGTTTCAAAATCGAAACACACAATTAATTCAGGTGACAGTACGGACTTCGGTTTGACCTGTGTCATGTAGCATCTGTGTTCATATAGATTACAAACGACCTTACAATTTGGGCATGCTTTGTATCCACACACGTGTTTCTCCTTAGGATTGAACTTGACATTGCACATCTTACATTTGTGAAGCTGATTGCACGTCACCAATTCTTTATGCAAATTGTAACATTCTTCGTTCATGAATTTACGATTGCAAATATCACAATGATGCCATTGCTTGTTTCCTTTTGTCAACCGTACATCCTTGCTGGCAAATATGCATTTTTGAGATTTGCATTGGGTGCAAGATGGACGATAGGTTTTTCCTCTGAAGCAATCAATACGCGTGATAGGTTCATAATGATTGTCGTGCAACAATATATGAAAGCTGTCATTATAACTTGAATACTCATTGTGTTCGTTAAAGTACGGCGGGTAATACATGATTGGTTCACCGCCAAGTCGTTCAGTGATACCCCACACAAATATATTTCTGCTGTAATGCCTCTCTAAAACTGGAAAGTCTTCGATATTGATTCCTTCGTCAGCATCCTTTTTCGCAAACAATTCCAAACGCAATCGAACGGAAACTGATGTTATGTTGCCCTTGTGACCGCTGGCGTCTCGTTTCAGTTGTTTCCACTTATTCTCGTATTGATTTTTACATACAACATTGTCGCTTAGCATTGTATCTAATTTCCGTTTTCTATCAAGCAGTTCCAAAGATTTGATGCCACAGTTATTGCGGGATTCAATCTTAATGACACATTGCTTCAGTCGTAATTCTACGGTGTTTTTTGGTGCGGCTAAGCATCGAGACCCCTTGCCTTCTGGTGGTTTTGAGGAGTAATATTCTACCTCCACATCTTTAGCAACCTCAACCGACTTTTTGCTGCTATCTCCACCCTTAGGACTTTGCAGCATCTCTTCAAACTTCATCATCACATCTTGACGGTCGGAACCTTTCACCCATTTGGATGTAGTCCCATCCTCGAAGACCGCTCTCATTGATACTTGCTCAACTCCTTTTGTCTTCTCCGGTAACCAATAGTTCAGACTGCTACCATCAGGTGCTGCTCTTTGTAAAAACGTTGTGAATGGTACCTTCAACTTCTCAACGTCTGTGCTAAACTTCTTTATATGTCTCTTGGAATCTCCAATGCTGTACTTTTGAATCTCATCAAGTCTACTTTGTTCTTTGGCAGGTTTCTTCCCTATCTTGGTCCATTGTCGTCTGGTAACTTTCTCAACCTTCTCTTTTGATTTCCGATAGTTCTTCTTGTAATCACGTATAGCTTTGGCTCTATCATCACCGGTTAGGTTTCTACTTTGTAAATTTTCCCAATCATCGGCTGTAAGCTTATGGCGAGCCTCCGGATTTTTTTTTCTTGATTTGGGGGGCATCTTCCTATACTATACAAATTATATTTTTGTGACGTCCGCTGCTCGGCGTTTTCTAATCTGCCTTTTCATTCTTTCGCGTTTCTCAATATTAGCTATGGAGTCACGGAATGTCTTTACACCCGTATATTCTGCATTAGGTCGTTGAAATACTGGGTCACCTGTTATTGTGCCAGTGCTTGTTTGGTCCAAAGGAGCTACCATGATAGGAGCTATCCTACGAGGTGCCTTCGATGGAAGAGCAGGGTCTTTAATAGGCTGTTGGTAGAGTGGTTGTCCGGTTGGAGTTCCATGGTCTAAAGCTGTTCTATTGGCAGATTTCTTTGTCTTTTTGGCCACTGGTCGGCCTCGTAAGCTTTTCAGTCTTTCAGCTTGTGTCATCTTACCGGGCCTCTTTTTAATTCCATGTTCTTCTCTATACTCCTGAGCACATTGCTTCAATTTTGCAATCCAAGTCTCCTTAGTCATATAGTATATCTCATATAAAAGTTCCAAACTGAGGATTAATATTAGTATATCATATCCTTACTTTAGAACACTAAGTCACATCAAGACATTTATTTTCTTAAGGTATCTTATAGTGACCCAATGCCAGTCAAAGGGCAGAAGATTACCGATAGTGAAACGTTGGAACGTCTCGCCAAAATGAGAGAGAAAGCTTTAGAGACACGTCGGGCGAAGGCAAAAGTCAAATCTGATTTGAAAATGGCGGAACAACTTAAGGAAAATGAGAAAGTTGTGGCAGCTCAGGAAACCATTAAGAAAGCTGCAACTACGATTAAACCGGAACCGCAGCCAGAATCGGACCCTGAACCTGAGGTTGAACACGTCGTTGTTAAAAAACCTAAGGCACCTAAAAAGAAACCCAAGAAGCAGGTAGTAATAGTTGAATCTGATAGTTCTGAATCAGAAGAAGAACCAGAGGTCATTGTTAGGAAGTCCACACGGCGTAAGCAAAGCCGAGTTGCATCGGACCCGGGGACAATCGAAGATTGTTCCTTTTCACCTCCACCTCGTAAGAAAGATGCAGAATTACATCCTCATTACGACAAAGCGTACAACAGTCTATTTCTATCGTTATAGTATATGCAGTTTCAAAGACTGAAAGATAAATCATATGATATTCAAGTGCCAAAGAGTTCAGCGTTTCCAATTGACACACCCGATGATTTTATTCAATTGCACGGGGTCATATTAGCGTGTGCAAAGCGTGGCACGGGAAAATCATGTAGTCTTACACACCTACTTCGATTGATGAAACAGAACAATGCTTTAGACAGACTTATTCTTGTATCACCAACTTATCACAACAATATGCATTACTATAATGACCTGCCACTCGATCAGTCAGATGTATTAGAGCCTACTGTCGATGTTCCAAATCAGATTGAAGGCATTCTTGATACCGAAGCTCAAGAGTACGATGAATATCAAGAGAAAATGGAACGGTATAAGAAGCTTATGAAGATGTTAAACAACCACAACATCAGTGTGTATGAGATTCCGGGTGAATTGCTATTGGAATTTGGAGATGAGAATGGTAACATTCTTCCTCCGCAACACAAGTATGGTGGCAAACGGCCAGTAATCGCCGCCTTCTTTGATGATACACAAGACACCGACATGATGAGACCATCGAGTAAGCTCAGCAACATGGTTATCAAACATAGACATCTTGGAAAGCTTAAGGACGGGGCCCTTGGAGTGACATTGTTGTTTGCAACTCAGAATTATACCTCAAGCTCAGGAGGCTTGCTAAAATCAATAAGAGGTAACCTAACACATATGTTAGTCTTCCGAAATAAGAATCAAAAAGAGATTGATAAAATAGGGGAGGAGGTCGGAGGGGAGATTCCAATCGAGGAATTCAACTCGGTATACAATCAGGCTATACAAGGGCCTCATGATTTCCTGTTTATTGACCTGCATCGGAAACCGAGTCATTTAAGTATGTTCAGAAGGAATTTCAACGAGTGGATTCTTCCCGCTCAAACTCTACAATCATAAACTTTAGACTATTTTTCAGCGTTTGACCTTACTTTATAAAATTTTATCAGTTTGTCAACGTAATTGACAACTTCATCGGTCACACAACAACACTCGTCATCATAATGGGAAGGGTCATCTGGCGGACAATTATAAGGCAATGCAATAAGTTTTTCAAGAATCTCCTGGGTGTCTACGTGTGTCGAACCTTCATCTGCATATATTTCCTTTACAATATAATCATGAGCTAGTTCGACTTGTTTGTTGACCGTAAGTTCACCGAGAATAAGTGTCTTGAGAATATTCATTTTTGTTTCGGTATCCATTCTTACTTATGTTAGAATTGAAATCTTTAAGTAGTGTTGTATGTCTATAGACTGTTCCAAACTGAGGATTAAATATACTATATTATAATCATTTTACACATCTGACGAGGTTACGAGGTAAAATTTTCGGAATTTCGTCGTTTTTCCCTACGAACCCGTCAAAACGACTCCTTGATATCGTGTTGATTTGTCCAGTTTCACGAGGGAAATTGTCCTTTGTATTCATGCTTTTTTGTGGAAGGGTAGATGTCAGGAATTCATAAAATAGAGCAAAATTTTGTGCTCAGTTTGTTGCGTTTTAATACAAGCCGTACATTCAGTTTTTTTAATAAACAACACATAAAAATTGCGGTTTATTTATGCTTTAGGCTTCAACCGAGACTGTTGGTACAAGTGGTCAAGGAAAATAGCCGGCTTACAACATAATTACAATGGACCAACCCAGCTCGGCAATTTCTGCACCCCAATACTAAAGCAGCAAAGCTGCCCCTTCTCGACTCACGCAACACTTTCCTAAGGGTATTCCTACACCTCAATACTAACGTAACAGAGTTGCCCCTTTTCGACTCGCGCAAAACTTTCCTAAGGCGATTCTTACGCCGCAATGCTAACGCGACATAGCTGCCCTAAGGCGATTATTACACCTCAATACTTGAACGCGTCAAAATTGCCCTTCTCGACTCGTAAGACTTTCCTAACGAGTTCCATATTCACACCATTCAAAAACCGCTACCGGGAAATTAGTGCTACAGCAAAAACTTGTTTGTACTGTACTCAGGCTCGAGACGTCTAGAGTCGCCCCTTCCTCGACTCGCGCAAAACTTTTAAATATCATAATAATATAATAATAATGTCAAGATATAATAATAATGATATATCGTATATATTATAATATGTTGTATGTTATGATAACAATACTAACACTACTATTAATCTTTTTTTAATTTTTTTAATAGTAATAATAGTAATAATAGTAATAATACTAATAATTTTTGTCACCGTACTCCGTGTCCACTAGCAGAAAGGGAGACTTGCTGACGCGTGTCCACTGACCTTCGCTGCTTGGTCAAATAATTATCTAGATTTGAAATCAAAAAAAGCGGACACGGTACACGTCGCCAAGGCTTCATAGCCAAACCAAGTGCCGACGTCTTAAATGTGGTAGTTTTAGTGGGTAAGTTATGTATGTTTGAATTATGGTGTTTTAAGTGTGCGATTTCTCTTGCTTAAAAAACACGCGTTAAAAACATGCGCTTTGAGAGTTTGAGTGTCGGTAAAATACAACGGTATTTTTTCGTATGATGTTTTTACGTAAAGATCTTTGAAGCACAGATCTTGGTCCAAAGATCTTTGCGCAAATATAACCTTAAACATTAAAAAGCATTTGAAGCTGGCGCAAAGATCTTGAAGCTAGTAACTCGACTTTGCGCAAAGTTTACTTTAGCAATTAATGGGTACACGGAGCTTACGCAAAGATTTCTTTACATCTTAAAGAGTAGTTCGAGCTTGCGCTAAGATCTTTGAAGCAAAGATCTTTGCGCAAATATTACCTTAAACATTATTAAAAAGCATTTGAAGCTGGCGCAAAGATCTTGAAGCTAACTCGACTTTGCGCAAAGTTTACTTTAGCAATTAATGAGTACACGGAGCTTACGCAAAGTTTTCTTTACAAATTAAAGAGTAGTTCGAGCTTGCGCAAAGATCTTTGAAGCAAAGATCTTTGCGCAAATATTACCTTAAACATTATTAAAAAGCATTTGAAGCTGGCGCAAAGATCTTGAAGCTAACTCGACTTTGCGCAAAGTTTACTTTAGCAATTAATGAGTACACGGAGCTTGCGCAAAGTTTTCTTTACAAATTAAAGAGTGGTTCTCAGAGCTTGCGCTAAGATCTTTGAAGCAAAGATCTTTGCGCAAATTTGCTAACTCAAACGTTGAAAAGCAGACGAAGCTTGCGC
Source organism: Cymbomonas tetramitiformis (assembly GCA_001247695.2). Lineage (NCBI taxonomy): Eukaryota > Viridiplantae > Chlorophyta > Pyramimonadophyceae > Pyramimonadales > Pyramimonadaceae > Cymbomonas > Cymbomonas tetramitiformis. The sequence goes on from LGRX02005439.1 coordinate 29,321, forward strand.
AAAGATCTTTGGAGCTAACTCGACTTTGCGCAAATATTTCTTTACAAATTAAAGAGTGTTCGAGCTTGCGCTAAGATCTCTGAAGCAAAGATCTTTGCGCAAATTTGCCAACTCAAACGTTGAAAAGCAGACATGCTTGCGCAAAGATCTTTGGAGCTAACTCGACTTTGCGCAAATATTTCTTTACAAATTAAAGAGGGGTTGAGCTTGCGCGAAGATCTTTGAAGCAGAGATCTTTGCGTAAATGCAAACTCTGAAAGCATTGAAAAGAAGACAAAGCTTTCGCAAAGATCTTTGGAGCGAATGTTTTAACATTAATGTCAGAAGTCTGAGTTTTGACATTAATGTCAAAACAGGCGGGATCATCTCTTTTTCCTAGCATTATTGCTGCTTTTGCTGAGTTTTGACATTAATGTCAAAACAGGCGGGATCAACTCTTTTTCCTCTTATTATTGCTGTTTTTGCTGAGTTTTGACATTAATGTCAAAACAGGCGGGATCAACTCTTTTTCCTAGCATTATTGCTGCTTTTGCTGAGTTTTGACATTAATGTCAAAACGGGCCGGATCAACTCTTTTTCCTAGCATTATTGCTGCTTTTGCTAAGTTTTGACATTAATGTCAAAACAGGCCGGATCAACTCTTTTTCCTAGCATTATTGCTGCTTTTGCTGAGTTTTGACATATGACATTAATGTCAAAACAGGCGGGATCAACTCTTTTTCCTAGCATTTTTGCTGATTCTGCGTCGGAGGTTTTGACATTAATGTCAAAACAGGCGGGATCAACTCTTTTTCCTAGCATTATTGCTGCTTTTGCTGAGTTTTGACATTAATGTCAAAACGGGCCGGATCAACTCTTTTTCCTAGCATTATTGCTGCTTTTGCTGAGTTTTGACATTAATGTCAAAACGGGCCGGATCAACTCTTTTTCCTAGCATTATTGCTGCTTTTGCTGAGTTTTGACATTAATGTCAAAACAGGCCGGATCAACTCTTTTTCCTAGCATTATTGCTGCTTTTGCTGAGTTTTGACATTAATGTCAAAACAGGCGGGATCAACTCTTTTTCCTAGAATGATCGCTGCTTTTGCTGAGTTTTGACATTAATGCCAGACACAAAAAAGTATGCGTGCTTTCCTCGAGAATAAGCACTTCTTTGCCTTTGCAGTTGAGAGACTTAAGAAGAGCAACTTTTTTACTCACTGTTTTGTAAACAATTATTTCTACCTAATTTTTACTCCTATTTTATGAACAATTATTACTACATGATTTTTACTCACTATTTTATAAACAAATATTCCTACCTGAAACTCACCATTTATAAACAATTATTTCTCCCCGATTCATGTAGATATATTTGTTTATAAAATAGCGAGTAAAAAGGTTGCTCTTCTTTTCGCTCTTCAAACTCGCTATTTTTTCTAAGTCTCTCAACGATTTGTAGAGCGGAAAGAAGAGCAACTTTTTTACTCACTGTTTTGTAAACAATTATTTCTACCTAATTTTTACTCCCTATTTTATGAACAATTATTACTACATGATTTTTACTCACTACTTTATAAACAAATATTCCTACCTGAAACTCACCATTTATAAACAATTATTTCTCCCCGATTCATGCAGATATATTTGTTTATAAAATAGCGAGTAAAAAGGTTGCTCTTTTTTTCGCTCTTCAAACTCGCTATTTTTTCTAAGTCTCTCAACGATTTGTAGAGCGGAAAGAAGAGCAACTTTTTTACTCACTGTTTTGTAAACAATTATTTCTGCCTAATTTTTACTCCCTATTTTATGAACAATTATTACTACATGATTTTTACTCACTATTTCATAAACAAATTTTTCTACCTGAAACTCACTACCAAAGGGGCAGCTTTGCTGCGTTAGTATTGAGGTGCAGAAATTACCAAACTTGGTTAGTTCATTGTTAGTATGTTGTAACTAAGAGTCTTGATGGTGCAGGCATCGGTTTGCCTTAAACAAGTGGTACCTTTCACCTAGGAAAGTCATAAAATACTCAAACTGAAAAAAATATCAAGGGTGTGTCACAAAATACATTTTTCGAGAAACGTATACAATAAAATCATGCAAAATTTAAGGCCGTTTTAACTGATTGTATTCATGGGTCCTTCACAGTGGTGGCAATATTAAACTACGTATAGTTTTGAAAAACTCGGGTCCTCGTAACCTCGTAACCTCGTCAGTTTTGAAAGCTGTATTATAATCTGAGTTTAGAACAATGAATATCTTAGAGCTATTCTCCGGCACGGCATCGGTCAGCAAAGTACTTAAAGAACTGTACGAAAATTGCGAAATCGTATCGGTTGACATATTGCCGGGTTACAGCCCGACTCATGCAGTCGACATCTTGACCTGGGAATATACCGTGTATCCACCAAAGCACTTTGAGATAATCTGGGCATCTCCGCCATGCACCGAGTATAGTAAGGCAAAGAGACGTAGCCCACGGAATCTAGCCTTGGCTGATAGTATAGTCGAGAGAACATTGCAAATCATTGACTACTTCAAACCTACGTATTGGTACGTCGAGAACCCCGCTGATGGTGGCTTGATGAAACATAGACCGGTGATGCAACATATGAACAAATACATACACACGTGTTGCTATTGTCGATATGGTTTTGAGTATAGAAAGGCGACAAACATTTGGACTAATAGACATGGACTAAACCTAAAGATGTGTTACAAACACAGCACACCGTGTCAATCAATGGAATTGTATGGGAAGCATATGAAGTCGGCTCAATATGGCCGAAGCTCGTGTGCAAAGCATGGAGTAGGCAGGGGTAAGGCTGAAAATGCTTTTAGTATACCTCGTGAATTAATTATTAGTCTTGTGCCAAAGTGAAGATATATTATTATAGTATTAATCCTTAATTTGGAACTTTAAAATACTATTGGGTGTATCTTTCTTGATACTAAATGGTCCCACAGCTCAACACGTTTCCTTGACTTTTTCTCTTCTTCAGATTCTTCATCGTCAATGAATTGGTACTCTCCATTGAACAATCCATACTCCTTAAAAAGATCGGGTGACCGAAATTCTAGTAATTGTCTTTGTTCTTCTAAGAACTCAGGTTCCACCGTATACACATATCCTAACTTCTCTTTGCTCCTCTTCCTCTTTCCGATTGTGAACCCGTCTCCGAACAATGCATGGTACATCTTATTTAGCATTGCATTGCATTGCAACTCCGTTGTCAAGTCAAAATCTTTTCCGGTCTTGCTAAAGATTTGTTTGTACTTCTTGTTGAACTCTTCGCTTTCCTCCGGTGTCAATGCTCTTTGTGCATCGATGGCACACTTGTCCTCGATTCCAACTAGTTCTTGAAGTTCTTTGAGTAACAATATTCTCATATTGGTACATGTTACTATGTTCACCACGAAATCATCGGCACTTTGTACTCTTTCATACATATGCTCTTTATCATGTAGCCAAAAGTGCTTCGAAGCCGCAAAGTGTTTCTTTAATTCATAGTCCTTTGTGTAGTACTTTCTATATGTGTTCAAATGCTCCTTTGGTACTTGCAATATCTCATGAATTCTCGACCACTTTTCACAACCTTCAGGGTCAAAGTCCTCAGCAAGGTCGTCCTCAGCGTCCTCCCATTTTGTTCTTTTATTCTTCACATAAGGAAACTCGAACACAAAGCCTTGTTCTTGCATGATTTGGATGAAGTGAGCAAACTTGTTTGTGCTATAACATTTCTCCTCGTAAATGAACTCGACTAGAAAGTCAAAGTACTCTTCATTCAATACTTTTGGTACTAATGGATTGTCGAAAAGGGCGTATCCAAACTGATTGGTATCTTTGTAAGCCTGTCTCACTTGTTCAAAAGTAAAAGGGTTGCACTTATACCTTTTACCATAGAAGAAGATGTACACCTCCGTGATGTTTCTTTCACGTTGAATTTGTTGACTCATACCAAGAGGGTCGATTGATTTTTCCTTAGAATAACCAAATACGGGTCTCATTTTGTCATTGTTGCTATCTATACCATACATAACTTTTGGGCTGAATATGATTCTTGGAGTTGTGTTAAAATCGGGTAACTTGTCGGTCTCTGCGGTTATTACTACTACATCGGGATGATGCACTATCAAATACTTGTGCAACTTTGTGGCGATTTCTATAGAGTCACATGCAACTATATACCCGTTTGGTTGTGATTTGATTAATTCCCTAAATTGATGCTCACTTTGAATTTCTTTTATCTTCACTCCATCATAATGGTTTTGTTTATTACGTATGTATGTGTATGGTTTGTTCACTAAATTCATATATTTCATGCATCGGTCACTTATATCGCCGTCAACCGCTATGTAGTTCTTGCAATCATTCAATACTTGTTTCAATCTGACCCACACATCGACCCGCCTAACGTTCAATATCTCACTACCAATCACGTGCTTCAATAGTGAATTGAACTCATCGATAAATATTGTGTACCCACTCAGGTCCATTCTTCTTAACTTTATCAAGCTATCGACTTGTATTATGATGTTATCTCCATCTTGGATGTCCTCCGACTCGACATTCTTGTAAAATGTGCATTCAACGCCGCTCTCATTAAAGGTTTGGTGTATTGTTTCTCCCAAAGTCACTCTCGAAACTATGACTATAAAATTAAGGTTGTTGTGAGCGATATGGTCCCTTACACTTGTAGTTTTGGAAGTTCCGGGTTTTGATTTCATGATGTACGATTTACCAACCTCATAGATGTCTTCACCTCTAGTTTTTTGAAGGTACTTCCGATTCCAAATCACATGTGGCTTGATGGTATTCTTGGGTGTCGGTTTCATTTTGTGATAATCAATGATGTTCTCATTCCTAGATAAGAGCCACCCGATGGCATCAAAGTCGCCATTGGGTTTACATGAATTCCAAGTTTGATTGTTGGTATCTTGGTGATAGTTAGGTTTAGTCTTGCAAAATGCATCCCACTTGTCATATTGGTTCAATCCTTTCATGGCGGTGGTGAATTTGAAAAAATCTCCAAAATTATCGATGATATTGTTAGGCAACATGTCCAATATACTATCAATGTTCTTATTGCTTAAGTTGTAATGCACGTCTCCTTCATATTCAAATTCCTTTTTAGGTTTAACTTCATACTTTCCGGTCTTTTCATTTTTTTGTGAGCTGGATGTGTAAATGTGTTCAAACAAGAATTGCTTTAAGTTTTCGGGTATCGGCTTGATGGATGTGTCGTGGTATACGGTGTAATCCTTATGAATGATGTTCTTTTTGATATTATATATGTGTGAATGAGGTGCCACAATGTATGTTCCATTGCTCAACACATCAATCCCTATCGAGCTATTCTTCTTGTCGGCGAAGTCATCGTCATACAAAAAAATACAAATGATAACCTCCACTACATGTTTTGACGGTGTATGTATCAAACTTCCTAAGAGCTTGTCCGAACTTTTTCACCCAAGGATGTGTTTTCAAATCCCACTTGTGTGAGTCCAAATCAACCACAATGATGTTGTTCACTTTGCCTCCAAAGAGACCAACGTTGTAGGATTTACAAGATTCAATTCCAATAAATTGAACATTCTTATCGTTGTAAAAGTTGGACGTCATTGGTTCTTTCGAGTTTTTCCATAACTTGTGCTTAACCATGTTTTTGAGAACGAGAGTGTCATCATAAGAAGGATTGCATTGCATAGCCATGGTTTCTTATATATAGTCACAACTCTTTTCTTTAAGTAGTTGATATAGTCACACGAAACAAAAAAAATCTATACAAGCGAGATTTTTTCTGCATACTTTTTTAGCCTATATGCTTCTCGTTTTTTGGCATTTATCTCGTTCTTATGTAAGGCATAATAAGTTTGAGAACTTTTCCTTGAAATTTCCCTAGATTTGTCAACATGTCTCTCTCTATACCGTTTTTGGGCTAACTTCAAGGTTTCGCTGCGAGCCATACTAATATATACATTGAAGATAAGCCTTAAATCGTTTATCTATGTTCCAAAGTAAGGATATAATAGTCTAATATTAAACCCTGGTTTGGAACAAGGGGTGTAAGGTCGAAAATCGCAAAAAAATTTGAGCAAGATGTCAAAAATCGCAAAAAGTTGAGCCCGACGTTTTTGGCCCCAAAATGACCGATATAGTGTTCCAATGTGAGGTTATATTACTATAGTATTAAGCCCTGGTTCGGAACAAATGGTGCAAGGTCAAAATTCTCAAAATCGCAAAAAAATTGACCAAGATGTCAAAAATCGCAAAAGCTCGCCCGACGTTTTTTGCCCCAAAATGACCGATATAGTGTTCTAAAGTGAGATTATATTACTATAGTATTAAACCCTGCTTTGGAACAGTTCCGAGCATCACCCGCGAAAAATACTGCCAAAAAATGGGCGAAAACAGAGCCTTAAAACGTCAAAAACTGCAGTCTGCAGATAGCGAAATTTCTCTACCTTTTTCCCAGAGTCTGAAATCGTATGACAGTACGTACAGTAACTGTGTCATTTGCCGGACCGATTGCCGGACCGATTGCCGGACCGATTGCCGGACCGATTGCACGACCGTTCGGGGATTACGAAAATACTTAGAAATTTCTTCTCGACGATTCACTTTCGTTGCTGCGTCTGTTTATACTACTGTAAAACTTAGCAATATCACTGAGCAGTATGGCTTCTAAAAGAACTGAACATTTTGGAAAATTTTGTTTTGTTGTTAAACCTGGGACGAATCAACGTTGGCACTACACCAGGGACTTCGGTCCGCCGCACCGTGTACGGAACGCTCCAAGCGGAGATGCGTTCTGTTGCCACTGGAGTGCTATCCCCGGATCGGACGAGTTGAGACAGTGTGAAGGAAAAGCTGGTTGTTCGGGTCAGCCCTTCTGCTCATATGCACACTACAAGAAGACTATGCCCGTTATGTGCCCGGAGCACGCTCAGCCGGTGTACCAAGAGTTTTACGACTCGGATGACACGAAGGTCTACAAAGACCTTACCGTCACGTTGGCGTCTATCACCTATGATGGTTTTGTGCAGAGGAGGAAGGCCGATATTATCAACAAGAAGAAGAGCAAGGCCCACGACAGTGCGAAGAAGTCCCGAGAGGAAACGCTGCGGATTGTAAAGCTGGCTGACGAGGCGGAGAAGAAAGCCGCTGCTGAACGCATCAAGGTTGACGAGACCCTCTACTTGACCCTCAACCAGTCCTCCTCCTCAACCGTCCCCCAGTATCAGCCCCTTTTATTGGAAGGAAACGCGGAGGACGTGGAAGAGGTCGGCGAGAAACTTGCTGGTGTGAAGTTTGACAACGCCGCGGGTAATTCGTCGGCAGAGGTGGAGGCACTCCGCGACCAGTCCGCCGTTCAGCTGCAGCGGATTGCCGAGCTCGAGAAGGCGGTGAAGGTTTCTGAAACGAAGAAAGCGAAGTGGGAGAAGGCCTACGGCGTTCAGAAGGGTGCCAACGTCAAGTTGACGAAGGAGCGGGACGCATTGAAGTCCGAGTTGGGCGATATCACCGTCCAGAACGAGCAGCTCAAGGCAGCCGACGAGGAGAAGTCCGAGCGGATTCTGGCACTGGAGGAGAACGTGAAGAACTTGCAAACCGAGTTGGACTCCTACGAGACCGATTCGGATGACGACGGTGAAGACGAAGACGCTGAAGACGACGACTCCGAGCACGCATTTGAGGCTGGCGGTGACGCTGCTGATGATCCGGATGGTGAAGCGGGCGAGGGTGAAGGTGAGGAAGTGGGCTCCCAGGAGTCGCCACGCTCAGGTGACCCCGAGGAGTACGAATACAATTACGAGGGTTACAAGGGCTATGAGGGGCGGCCCGTCACGAGCCCGGTGCGTGCGGAAGAAGTCCCGCATGTCGCATCGACGGCGAAAACAGAGCCGGAGCCGAAACAGCGTACCCAGAAGGAGAAGGAGAAGCTCGTGGGCATCGCTTACTACAAGTCGCCTACCACCCGTTCCACAGCAAAGAAGACTTCAAAGTAGGTTCAATTATGCATGCACTTTTCGCATCAACACTTGCAATGGTGCAGTAGCGACGGTAGTTACGGCGTCATGCCGTCACAGTATATTTACATTTGTACAACATTCGCAGCTTATGGCTGCCTTTTCAGTATAGAATAGTAGGATATATGTATGTATGTATGTATGTGCCATAGTATATGAGGCACCTAAGACAATAGCTAGTTGGTCATGCCGGGTGCAAACCCTAAATTCGCAATATGTGACTGCAGCCTGACTAGTGCCCAAACTTTATTAGTGGGTTAGTAATTCACGGATGACTTAACATTTTTGCTCAGAATAGTGCATATGAATGTTTCCGGAAGGTTGCATAGTGTTTAAGTAGCATATTGGTTCATATAAGGTAGCATACAGGGTCAAAACCCTGATACCAGAACATTGCGAAACGTCACCAGAACTAATTTTATAGGTTCAATTGCACGAATGCTTGAATATTATTGCTAATACTTAATGGTTCTTAATGTTATCGACAGTCTGGTATATCATATATTCAATAACTCTTGAGCCATATCATAATATTTCTTATCTAATTCAATTCCAATAAATTTGCGATTATTATTATTGCATACCTTACCGACCGTACCGATGCCCATGAATGGGTCTAATATAACATCACTAGTGTTTGAATAAGTTTTCACAATCCATTCTAATATACAGTAGGGCTTCGCCGTCGGGTGTTTGCTTTTGTGATTACCGTTCGCAATAGTTATCACTGATTTCGGAAATCGTTTCCCGTCCGATATTGTGTTAATTCTCGGACTGTTTCCAGTGTACAGCTCAGTGCGTCTGCCCGGGACACGTGTGTACGGTTTACCGTCAGTCATTTGTGGACTATAAGTAGGTAACTTATCATAGAATACATACAACATCTCGTGATTGCGTAGTGGCATCTGATTGCAATGATAAAATCCAGAACTGACCGTTTTCTGCCACACGATATCATATCTAAACATGTTCTCATTGCTGGATATTAACTTATGTCCGAACCGAGTCGTACAAAAGAATACATATGCCGTTCGGGGTTTGCCGATACGTTTCAATTGTTTCCATAATTTATCTAAATCAATAATCTGCTTATCGAACTTGCACGCAGTTTGGTTGTAAGGTAAATCTAAGATAGCTAAGTCAATTGAATGATTATCAATGTTCGGCAAGATGTCAAAACAATCTGCGTTGAATATCTGGGTCGCCATTAAAGTACTCGAAGAAAAGAAAGGGAAGGATGCCGGTAGGTGACGCAGATATAGTAGGTATGAAAGCAAGCTTCATTGTGAAATTCATAGAAATGCAGCAGTAGCGAAACAATCGAAGATAAGCAACACCGATGTGCCAAACCGAGGATTAATATTAGAGTATTATATCCTTACTTTGGAACACATAAGGTACAAATCGGCATCACGGGTAAAAGGTGGGGAAATAGGTCATATTCTCGTTATCTTATATATAGTCTATAATATGACCTAATGTGCCACCTTTTGATTTCGCGGTGATTCATTGCCCATCGCGTATAACTTGTCGCAGATTTCCAGAAATGTACAAATGTTCCAAACTGGGGATTAATACTATAGTAATATATCCTCACATCGGAACACACGACACATAAGAGGGGCAACAATCTTCGATTGTTGCTTTTGAGTTGTCGCAGATTTCCAGAAAACACAATTTCAGATATTCACTCTAACAACTAATCTCCTAAGTATTCCTAAATATTCCTAAGAATCTCCTAAAAATCTCCTAAAAATCTCCTAAACATGTCATATGAACACATACTTAAGTATAAACTCGTACTGTATGTTAACATTGGGTTCTCCTAAAGTTGGGTAATTAGTGATTGGACGAGAGTATATATAAACTTGGTATAATTCAAAAGTTAGGAAAATGACACAATATAAACCGATGACACATTTAAATACGCAGCTATGTTATTGGTCCAATGTTTAGGAAACCCTAGGCATCGTGCTTTGCTATTGGCTAGATGTTTAGGAAAACCTAATATGTTGCTATTTTATTGGCCCGATGTTTAGGAAAACCTAATATGCTGCTATTTTATTGGCCCGATGTTTAGGAAACCCTAGGTATTGTGCTTTGCTATTGGCTAGAAGTTCACGAAAACCTAATATGCAGCTATGTTATTGGTCCAATGTTTAGGAAACCCTATGCACTGTGCTTTGCTATTGGCTAGATGTGTAGGGAAACCTAATATGCAGCTATGTTATTGGCCCAATGTTTAGGAAACCCTATGCACTGTGCTTTGCTATTGGCTAGATGTTTAGGAAAACCTAATACGCAGCTATGTTATTGGTCCATTGTTTAGGAAACCGTAGGCACTATGCTTTTCTATTGGCTAGATGTGTAGGGAAACCTAATATGCTGCTATTTTATTGGTCCAATGTTGTGGAAACCCTAGGCACAGTGTATTACAATTGGCTAGATGTTTAGGGAAGCCATTGGTCCATAAATACAGTATGAGAAAGTCCTACACAGGTCCACGCCGCATACAAGTATTAGGCTATTGTTCAGCAGTTCAGCCATGGTTCAGCCAATCAATGCTCTCTAGCTGGGTCAGGCGATGCTGGAAGCCGATGCACGACACGCGTGCCGCGCTAGGTAAAGTGAATCGGGCGGTCTCATTAGTAACAGCCCGTGCGTACTTGATGAAATAGGTGCATGACGTGGCAGTGTGTACTGCCAGGGAGATCTTGAAACATGGCCTTGGTGAGGATGGCGGCACATGGTACGATGAGCTCTACACAATCCTCCTTGTCCACCACTGTTACCCCTTGCTTTGTACGGTACTCGTCTTGGATTTCTCTGTACGCAACGACCCGTGCCAGGCGACACACCACCTGCTGTGTTGCAGAGTTTGTCACAAGGTAATACGCGAGGATTTGTGCGTAAGGGTAGCCTGGTGGTAGACCTAGCTCGCCGAAACCACTGACGGTACCAGTGAGGGAGACGTGGTGTGAGATTCGCTTGGTGGCTCGCATGTACTGGGAAGAATGCACCACCTCTGTGTTGAGGGACATCCTGAGGTACACCGTGATGTCACATTCCCCAGGCGATGCCTGCGCACAACTTGCCAACAGGCGATCAAGTTGCAGCCGCAGGTTGCATGGGAGAGTAGTGGGCAATAGTTTCCTCCCTGTGCCCAGAAAATAGCAGGGCGCCTCGTCCTGTTTTGCCGCTGGATCCGTGGCAGCTCTGACGGTGGGTTTGGGAAACAACTTCTCCGCCAAGACATCCATGCTGCGCATATTCGGGTTTCTGAAGCGGTAGTCCTGTAGGGCATCTTCGTCACAAATAGCGTTCACGATAGCCTCCACTGGCTTTTGTTTCACCTTGGTATCCTTAACCACTCCCTTCAGACGCTGAATGGCACGCTCCACCCACAGCTCCATGGCTGCACCGACCTCGCCCAAATAGTGTTCTTGCCGAAACAGATACACCACTGCCAGCCTCATGTTGTATGTGAGAAGTTTCAATATACCTGTGTTTTCCATGATGTTTGCATGCGCTCGGAGGTGATCGCGTGCTGCCGCTCTAGCTCCTTCCACCTCGGCAGTACTCCACCCCGCGTGAGTTCCCGAAGCTCGCACATAGTGAAGCACAGCTCTGCGCAGCTGCTGCCAAGCGTCCTCCATCACCATATTCCACTTGGCGAGTTGATCACCAATCACCAGAGGGCTGTGGTAGATGATCCAGTTCAGGACGTCCTCCATTGTGTACATGCCTGTCACACAACCAACCATCCAACTGGGCGATGTAGTATGTCCCATTATACACACTACAGGTCTCCGAGGCGTGGCACTCATGGCAACGTCAACTAATGCATGGTTTGCGATGTGCGTAGCGCACATCCCTGACAAGCCTACTTAACTCACCGAAATACTGCACAATGTCGTTGTACTTGCGGATGACGTCGTGTGGAGGCTTCACGAGCTTCGCCCGGGCTTGCATTTCGTCCAGAATCGTCTTGGGCAAACTGAAGGTCGCGTCGGGTACCCCTGGCACTTTGCCCAATAATAGCTTCCAGAATCTCTTCGCCAGCCCGTATAACACGCAGTGCCCGAAGGGGACTGCGTATTGAAGCATGGGATCGAAGTACGGGATCAACTCGAGCGCACCGCGCCCATGCCGTCCAGTCATTTTCGGGGCTTCCCCTCCATCGGTTCTAGATACCAACCCAGCATGCCCGTCTTTAGAAAGCATGAGGAGCTCTTCGTCCGCATACACCTCGGATTTCCCCTGCACCGTTGTCATTGTTAGCTTCACCGGCTTGGCATACCCCTTGAAATACATTCCCTTCCCGCCGGGACCGCTCGTCCCTTCGAACAGACTGTAGGCATCAGCCCGGTAGCTACCGACTCCCATAAACCACCCCATTGTGATCCGCATCACCGAATCCGCGTGCACCATTCCCAAGAATACTTTAAGTTTGTAAGTTCTCTCCAGGAAACTGTCGTACACCTCAAACCCGTGCATTAGGCGTAGCAACTCGGCTTCAAACAGTGCCCATATCACCAGGGGGTTCTTCTCCTTTTGCCGGGGACCGCGTGTAAGCCACAGAACCCGATGCCACATATCACGTTGACGAAACTGCAACACATCCATTGCGACACCCATCCCACATCGCGTTGATCCACCGTACGCAATTGGTATTGATTTACAAAACAGCATTCGCATCACAGCAGGCCCTTCATTTCCAATGCGTACCAAGATGTGCAGATCCTCGCACTTTATCACGCCAGCACCCATGGAATATGACCTGGTCACAAAGAAAACAGTTGTTATACTATATCCAGAAAAAGAATAAACACATCCATTCAGGTCGCAGCATCCGTGCTGCCACAAATACAACGAAAGCTGGGAAATCGAGGGTGATGGCGTCGCCATCGCACCCGATGTCCGAGTTCCATACTTGGGCGTCATCCGCGCCGGGAGAGAGTATCATCGAGCGGTGCTCCGCGTATTCCACACCAGGATCACCCCCCTCTGGAGGCGGCTCTACAGGTGTACTCGCTGACGGCGAAAGCAAGGCACCTCCGACGGCCTGATCAATACGTTCGGCCAGCGCTGCCGTCCAGAAGTCAAGTCCTGTTCGAGCATCCCGCCGGGCCCGTTGCTTGCAAAACTCCGGGTTACGCATCCAACGTTTTATAGTACGCTGCGGCGCGAAGTAATAAAACCAATCCCGTGGACGGAGCTCATCTCGACCATCGCTGGTACGTATGACCTCGAACCGTTTCTCCTTACCCGTGCGCACCGGCGCACCGTCGGAGTTGGTTTCCAGTATTGTGTCACAGGTCTGGTTCTTGTCCCATGAGCTTCGGTCGCCGCCAGGGGGGTAATGTCGGCACCAATTCACGCATACATGCACGGCGTGGTCCATGTGTGACCCGGTCTTCAGAAACTTCCTCATTCTATATAGACTTGACGGAAGATTGCACTTTCCAGGCCCCCCCATGAGCATGATCAAAACCTTCAAAACCCTGTCGAATGCAGGCCTCGACCAATGTTGCGCCCTTCGCAGCTCCATGAAGTAGCAAACCGCCTCGCCCACCGTCATGTGGTCGGCGTCGGTATCCCCCACGAATAACGGGTCGCCTGGCGCCATATCTGTGTCCCACTCCTCCTGGTCAGGTACGACGTCGTTCACGTCCGATTTCGTAGGCAGGAATTCCTCCAGGTTCGAGCCGGCCTCGTTCCACAGATCTTCTTCCTCGCAGTTGTGCTGGCTAAATATCTACATCCAATGGCAAGTAAATCCAGCCAGCAAGCCAGACCGTCGTCAGTATTTTGGAGAGAGTCTGCTATAAATGTGGCAATCCATGACAAACAAAGATACCAACCCGCGCAAAGGAAACAAGAGAGCGCTAGCAGATTTCTAGGCATTCCCCGATGGGTGGCATATCGATGGGTGACGTGGCAAATACCTGCAGAAATGTGCTTTTCGTGACATCGTTCCGCCTCCGGCTCAGGGGCGTCCGCCGCTGCAGCAAGCAATTTCTGCACATCGTCATCCTCCTCATCTGAGTCCAGATAGTCCAGTGTAGACACGGGGTCACCTTGCACCACACCCTCGTCGAGTTGAATCTTCACCTCGGAAGGGACTCCATGTACACCGTGCATGCCGCTGTCCGGGAAAGTCATGCTTGTGAACACGGATGGTTCAACATCGTGTAGGGTAGGTCCTGTTGATGGTAGGGAAGTCACACGATACCTCGTGTCCATGCGTCCCCCATGGTCCGTAAGCCATGCATCGATTATTCCCAGAAGGTTCTTTTCGGCAGCCGAGGGAGGGCCTCGACATGCTTCTACGAGTTTCAGCTGCGCGCGCATTGTGCGTCGTATGGTGGTGCGGGTGCTTGCGGATCGCTGCACCATTTGTTCCACCTCCTCCTCCGTGAACGACACCGCTGTCCAGTTAAACCAGTCCTTCTGTCCTGCGCACATGCCACAGTTATACCCAATTCCGGGACGATTTACATGCATTCGTTATAGACAACTTGTGCATGTTCGGCGTGCCATCAGCAGGTTTATTCATCACTGCAATTGTCATCAGAAGGCGCAACACCTATGCGACGATCATTTCGCAAGGAACAGCGGGTTGTGAAATGGAAGTAAGCGTGCTTCTTCCGCCCTGGCATCTCCTTGCATCACCTGGTTACATCTGTATATATCAGAAAAGGATCGAGTTCGGGTTTTGTACTTGCTAATCACACTGCTCAACCGAATGGTTGTTGATTCCGCCAGGAGTAAACCTAGCAGGCTGCCAACTCGTTATCGCATGGACGGCACCTCCCGGTGCACTACAGATCAAAACAACCTGAAATGAAATTGTTATTAACGTGCTTGTTTCCGCCAGGGGTAAACCCAGCAGGCTGCCAACTCCATATCGCATGGACGGCACCTCCCGGTGTACTAGAGATCAAACCAACAGAAATGAAATTGTTATTAACGTTCTTCTTTCCGCCAGGAGTAAACCCAGCAGGCTGCCAACTCCATATCGCATGGAAGGCACCTCCCGGTGTACTATAGATCAAACCAACCAGAAATGAAATTGTTATAAACGTTCTTTTTTCCGCCAGGAGTAAACCCAGCAGGCTGCCAACTCCATATCGCATGGAAGGCACATCGCGGCGTGCTACACGTCAAAACAAACAACCACCTAATGTTGCGTCAGCGTACATCACAAATAAACAAACTGATATCTGGCGTCTTTCCAAACTTGCTCTAGTTTCTACGGCGCTTGTTGTCCTCCCATGCGGGTGCTGCCGTCGGGTGCCGCCGTCCAGAAATTACGAGTGCGCAACGCTGGAATCCGGTCTGCGCCGAAATTACCACGGCACTCTGCCAGGGTCAAGGTGCGCTCTACGCCGGCCTCGTCCTTCCACCCAACCTCGTAGTTTCGTTTCACCCGGACTGCGGGCACGATTTTCAGATTCATCTCCACCAGCTGCTCCCACGTCCAGGACTCCACCGTAAAGTCACCGTGGAAAATGCTGTAGTCAAACCTAGCCAGTGGCTCCACCGTGCCATCCACATTTCCATCGTCCGCTGCCACTAGGTGGCATCGCATGATCTCCGGATGTCCCATCGTGCGCCAAGGAGATGCATCGCCGATGGTCTCGTGCTCAAACACCGTTTCTCCCACATAGGCATCTACGTCTCGTTCGGTACCGTCCTTATCCTTCACCACGCCCCCGTACCAATCGCCGAACGTGATATGCGAATCAGATTGGAACTCTTCGATTGCATTCTCGGTCCAAGCTGTTACCGCCGCCTTACGTTTCGCCGCCGCGGTCATCGAGGCTCTCTTCGTTAGTAAGCCCCTTCCGTATGCGAGCACCTGTCGCATGTCATCATCGTCCGCGTCATCATCGTCCGCGTCATCATCGTCGTCGACATCCGCCATGCTTCGCACCGCTCGTGTTGCACGGGGTGCGCGCTGTGTGGCAGCCGCGGGAGCTTGCCGTGTAGCCTGGTTAATCGATTTGAAAGCCGCCTTCAAAACGGATCCTTTTTTGCCTATTTTTTTCAGGTCCTTAGTCCACCGCTCCCGCAACTCCGTCTCGACCTCCCCCCGCCACCCCGTCGTCCCGTGTTGCGTACTGAGAAGTTCAAAACCAGGCATGTGTACCTTCTCGAAGACGGCCTTCGCCGTCATGCAAACCTTTCTCTGTGTAACCCTCGCTACGTGCTGCACGTGTTCGATCAGTGCCGGTACACCCAGCTGCTGTACTTGCGGGAGCAGCTTTTGCTTCTCCCGCTGCAAGTCTTCGTATGCGGTTGGTGCGCAACCAAACGCAGCGCTCAACTTGCGTTTGTTGCCTGACAGTAGTGCAAAAACCCCCATGCCCATTTAGTATCATCTCCCATGATTGCGCAAACTAACACGAGAACATGTCAACTAACGCGTGTTTGTTCACGTACACATGCGCGAGTCGCAAACGGGTAGACTACGTACTAGCCATCGTTTTCTTCCTCTGCTCCTCATACTGGTTCGGCTCCGCTCCGTCACCTCGTGGGCTCCGTCGAGGCACGCTGGTTGCAGCCAGTGGTGCTCCTGGAGCAGGAACGGCGTCGCGAACTCGTGGACTAGTCCGTGGAGGTGTATTGGCAACCAGTGGTACGGCTGCAGGAACGGCGTCGCGAACTCGTGGGCTTGTCCGTGGAGGTATATTGGCAACCAGTGGTGCTGCTGCAGGAACAGCGGCGTGCACTCGTGGACTAGTCCGCAGTGGAGGTGTACTGGCAACCAGTGGTGCTGCTGCAGGAACAGCGGCGTGCACTAGTGGACTAGTCCGCCGTGGAGGTGTACTGGCAACCAGTGGTGCTGCTGCAGGAACAGCGGCGTGCACTAGTGGACTAGTCCGCCGTGGAGGTGTACTGGCAACCAGTGGTGCTGCTGCATCAACAGCGGCGTGCACTCGTGGGCTCCGTCGAGGCTCCATGTTTATATTTGTAGGCCACCTCCCGGCATTAACCACCCGCTCGACAGCATCGGATGTTGGCGATAGGGGATCTATGGCCCCGGCCAAGGCACCATGAGTGGGTGCCGCCAGGGCTATCACCAAGTCTGGGCGTTTGTCTCGGACTTGGTTGTTGAATTCCGTCGCCGCGTTCAAGTCAGTCCGTTGGCGCTGTTCTACTGTCGTGCCCTTCGGTCCCAGAAAACGTCGGTTGACTAGCCGTCGTTGTACCTTACGGGTTGCGACGTCGTCTTTTTCCAGTGTAGGATACGCCTGGGTAAACAGCTTCACACACAGATCGAATCGCTCCTGGGCCTCGGGGACGTTTGCCCAATATGCACTCGTGGGCTTATTCACGATCTGCCGCGCCTCCAGGTCGAATCCCACAGGGATCTTCCTTATGAAAGCCTCCACGTTCAGATGTGGGCCAGCTGCCTGTCGGTTGCGTGGCGCTCCTGATTCGACCACCGGTGTGTCTCAGGGCATTTGGCACTCCGTTACGGGATCGCAGAGCGCGGGCCACCGTCTACACCACGAACTGCACCGATACCATACGATGTTGTTCGGTGCGGTCGGTAGGGTGTGTAATGATTTGCTGGAGTTTGCGTACAATTATATGATGCATTCTTGTACCCTTTATACACATCTGCACTTGATGCTGACGGACGGGATCACAGGGCCACTAAAAGAACGTGCCTCGTGGTTTAGCGGGTTCGGCACCGTCCTCCGGCAGAAAACTTGACGCCGCGGGTTCGTCACCGCCCTGGTGCTCCTCCTGCAAGATCCATGATCCGTGCAAACCGAGGATGACCCGTCCAGTCATGCCACCACGAAAATGCTTGGTAGGTTTAAAGCAAGGCTTTAGTAAATGCGTTGTAGAAGGGTAACAAGGGAGCCGGCGAGTCTTACGGGGATCGGTGCTTGATTTGCTGGAGGTCGAAGCACCTCTGCCGTTTGCGCCTCCCCTTCGCTTGTTCGTGGCCTCTGGCTTGACGCGAAATGAACATGCCGCGTAGTAGGCATTGCCCCTGACCAAGGCGGCTTGTGTGGTGCCATTGTACCCTGCGAGGTCCACGCCCCACGCCCAACCCACATTTATTTGTTGTGGTGGTTTTTATTCTAATTATCACATGTATTAGATTGGTGTTACTATTACATATCTAATAATAGTTAATATTATTAGATTACCTATATTACTACAGGTAATATTATTAGATTACCTATAATCTTATAGGTAATCTACTAAAATTACATTATTAGATTGTAATATTAGATATGCATATATGATATAGATCTTATCTACATAATATTTATATATTATCTAGATTTAGATATGTATACATGATATGATATGATATGATAATATATACCATATAGATTGTAATAGTAGATTGTAATATTACAATATGATATTGCAATTTTAGATTGCAATATTGCAATAATATTACAATATTAGGTTGTAATATTGCAATAATTATTACCATGCTACCCGGAAATTCAACAGGCGCTTTCCTTGCGAAGAACTGTGGTACGTTTTACAACATTGTAATATTGCTCAGCAACATTATTATTACTACAGCAGCAATATTATTAGATTGTATTATTATTGCAAGATTACAAACTAATATTGTAATATCATGTTGTAATATTACAATGTAATATTGTAATATTACAATCTAATATTACAATCTGGATGATATATAGATATATATTTATAATAATATATATCATATATACATATCTAATAATATATATATATAATATATACAATCTACTATTATTAGATTGTAGTAATATTACAATTTCCTGCCAACTTACTCTATACATGCTAGTTGCCAATTACTCATCTTTCAGTTGCGTATTCCCTTGGGTAGGCCATGCCTTTGGCCACAGTTTTTGTAGAGGTGCATTTTCCGGAACAACGGTTGACCGGACGTGAATTCTAACTTCACGACGAAGTTCCACGTAAAAAATCAGGACATGTGTATACAATCTACTATTATTAGATTGTAGTAATATTACAATTTCCTGCCAACTTAATCTATACATGCTAGTTGCCAATTACTCATCTTTGCAGTACATTTAAATTGTTTCCCCCTCTGACAATAGGTCTGCTACCTTGTATCTATGCATAACTGCCTTGTGCAAATTCCACCGGTAACGAAAGTAACACGCATAATGCTGATCATTTAACCAATAATGTGGCTCTTTCAAATACTCTTCATTCACGAGCCACAATAAGGAATGCCATCTGGGACTGATACACATCTGATGCTCAACTTCCGGCTCGCCTTCGGGAATATGTACGGGAGTACCACTCAGCTGTGCAATATCATATGGCACTTGAACAATACCATATTCACACGAAACAAGAACCTTTTCACCAACTGCCCACATTATCCTTTCCTCTACCCAATCCCTAATGAACAGCACTTCTGGCTTTGTCCTGCAAAGCCAGTGCTTCTTCATCCACTCCAAAAGAATATAAAACAAGAGATGGTGGCCTTGGTCTCCTGTGTAATGTACTTTGTCATTTGCAACAGGAGATGGTGGACATGTGAGGGTAGGAAGTGAGGGTGAATTCCACCGGCCATGCCATGATTGCTGCGCCTGTATTAATCAGAGCGACGGTATTCATCAGGACGTAATCAGACAATTTACTATTGTCCAAGTGGAGACAGCGGTACAACTTACTAATAAAATGTCTAGAGTGATGTACGTATGCTATCGCAAGGCGTGTGTAAAAATTGCTACTGAATGCCGCTAATGAAATCCTCAACATTTAACACCACTGCACAACGAGTAAGGAGATCCCAATGCCCCTCTACAGTCTGCTCAAGTTTGCCCGGCGCGACATTATTCAGTGTGGGGTATGCCACGCACGCGTCTTCCACAATTATTATGCAGTATCCCAGCCAGTTGCTGCGCCGCAAGAGCGGTGTGCAGCACGCACTGGGAAACGTACGCGCCCATGATGACTATGACTGTTGGTGCCGGTTGCTGGGATGTCACTGCTTCCAGCAGATTCCTATACGGGCTCGAAGGGAGCTCGGAAATGTTATCTACATGAAAGGCATTCATATTGCTACTCAGGAAAGCGTGGTACCTTTCCACGGTGCCTGAAATTGGCCCAAGGGTTTCGAGAAATTTATCAATCCCTGGAGGTGCTCCCGTGGGATCATCGGACCGAGTGAGGAACCCCTCACCGCCATCGAAAAAGGAGTCGGCTCCGGACGACTGGGTTTGCCATGGCCGATACCACTTGGTCCAATTGATACTGATTGATTTGGCGCGACAGTCAGCTAACACCCGCCGGGCCTGCATTCGGTGGGTGGCAGTGAAATCCGCGGCATGCGACTCCTGAGCATCCAGAAAAAGCACTGACAGGGAACTGGGCTGGAGTCTACCACCACCTGCCTTCAGCGCGGTTTCTATTCCTAACATCGTATACCCGGCGTGCACGCGCGGAGGCGGTGCACGCATGTCGAGTCTGGGAGCGGTGCCTGCTGAGAGGTCGCTGCTGGCTGCGGCATACACCGTTCCACGATGCATGCATACCATCACCGAGAGCACTGGATAGAGCCAGACCCGCACAGGGGGCGTCAAGATCCATGCGTAGAAGTGGTGGGGAGAGCTTTTGACATTCATCCGTCCGTCCGTCCGAATGACCTGAACCTGTAACACGGATGTGAGGTCTTCGGAAGGAAAAGCATGTACAGCCATCCTCCATGCATTCTGTTCGCGGGGGTGGGCTTGGTTGAAGGCCATTGCCGATTCTGGGGAAGGACGGGTCGCTGGATGGTATTTCCGCCACAATGTTTCCAACTGGCACACATTGCACACGGTAAATAGGTCTAGGACACGCACGCCGTCCGGAATGCCTTCACAAACAAACGCGAGATGGTACCGGAGCCAGGGCGTCTGCCTTCGTGACACAGGTTTATCACTGAATGCGGTAAGGCTGGATGCGGTGACCCCCCACCCAGGTTCGCCCAGAAAGAACGCGCTCCGCCCAACGGCAACCTGACCACCGGTGCCCATTGAGCATCGGTCAATAACGGCATGATGTAACGCAGTCATCAGCGACGGTGATATGCAAGAATCCGTTCAAGTCAGCACAGTGCAAATATACGGAATATACATGACGCATTACTGGCAAAATGTGTTGAAAATGTGCATGCCTAACTAGGATTTGCGTACAAACGTGACAAGCACTAAGCGTTGGAACCTGGCACTAAGCGGTGGTAGGAATTGCTCCCTTCTACCCCATCATTACTTGATTGTATCCGAGACGCAAAGAAAGTTGAGTGTAACTTGGAGGCAGTTGGCCTGTTCGCTGGGTCGACTTCGAGACACGCATTCACGAGCAATGTTAGCGTTTTTGAAGTACGACTATGTGGCTCCCATTGTCCCATGTTACGCTCCTTAGCCAACGCCAGAAGCTGTTCCCATGGAAGGTTTTTCCCTAAGAGTATTTGCATGGCGAGCCCGCCAATTGCCCAGATGTCGCTGTAGGTGGTTTTGTTCGCTAGCGAGGACTCCGGAGCCCGGTGAGAGGGCTTCCATGCTTTGTAGAAAGTAGAAATTTGTGGCGCTGGTGGTGGGACTGGTGGGACAACACTCGGATCCGTTCGCTCAAGGCAGCTCAAACCGAAGTCGATGATTTTGAGACTTTGTCCGCCAACAGCCGACAGATTGTCTTGTACAAGCACGTTGTTTCCTTTCAGGTCCCCATGCACCAATCCAGCGGCATGGAGTTCCGAAACGCCACGAAACAAGTCGATGACCAGCTGGCGCCGCACTCCGATTGTTATTTCTGATGGAGAGCGGGCTTTCAGGAAGTCGATGAGGGTCTCCCCGCCATATTTCATGACGAGGAACGCGGACTGGTCTGGAGCGCCAATGTGGGCCCCGTATCCTAAGCAGGGGACAACCGTTGTGGGAGACGCGATACGGGCCAAAGAGTGCATGTACAGCTCCACGGCACAGAACCGCAGGCGACGGTGCAGTGCAGGGTCGGTGTAGTCCTTGAGAACAGCCCGCTCGGTGTTATCAATAGTGCAGTGTAAAAGGACGTTGCCGTAAGAGCCTTTACCATGAGCTTTGGTGCCCTGAGAAACGCCGTATGTTACGACTTGTGGGCGCGAGACCCTGGGCACCCCAAACTGTGCACCTATCTGGACGAGATTGTCGAGGCAGGCCTCCGGTTTTCCAAGCCGGAACCTCTTTTGAATTGATTCAACAGATAATGCCTGGTGAAAACAAGGAAGTTGCAGTGGTTGACTGTGGCGGGGTGCGTCATGAACTTCTTTTTTTACCGCCCAGGACCGCAGCGCCTTTGCCTTGCGACGCCGAGCGGATCGGGTTTTTTCCTTTGTAGCGGATGGTGCAGAGAGTGAGGGCTACGGCACATACACCACACCGGAAAGCGTGAGAAACGGTGAGCAACCCCGTAAACTCAACTTAACGGCAACACGACACCAATGGAACTTTTATTGGAATCGAAGTTGATAAACACTGTTATACATGTTGCAGGTGGTTCTGTAAGCAATTTAAAGAAATCGTGGGGCAACTAGGCTACTTGGCAACTCTACGCTTCCTCGTAGTAGTGCACTCCACTGCGATGCTCGAAGTACCCTCTGCAAAAAGGGCACTGTCGCTCGTTGGGAGGCCTATACGCCATCACACCCTCGTAGCAGGCCTGGCAGATACCTAAACGGCAGCCATTAAGGCTCCGCCTCACAGGCGGAGGCTCGGAAATACCATTTTCGCCTTTGCCTTGCGACGCCGAGCGGATCGGGTTTTTTCCTTTGTAGCGGATGGTGCAGAGAGTGAGGGCTACGGCACATACACCACACCGGAAAGCGTGAGAAACGGTGAGCAACCCCGTAAACTCAACTTAACGGCAACACGACACCAATGGAACTTTTATTGGAATCGAAGTTGATAAACACTGTTATACATGTTGCAGGTGGTTCTGTAAGCAATTTAAAGAAATTGTGGGGCAACTAGGCTACTTGGCAACTCTACGCTTCCTCGTAGTAGTGCACTCCACTGCGATGCTCGAAGTACCCTCTGCAAAAAGGGCACTGTCGCTGGTTGGGAGGCCTATACGCCATCACACCCTCGTAGCAGGCCTGGCAGATACCTAAACGGCAGCCATTAAGGCTCCGCCTCACAGGCGGAGGCTCGGAAATACCATCCGGCCAGCCGTTTAGCTCGCAGACCGAGCACCTCCACGGCACTCTGCGGCAGCCGGCCCTATTGGCGCTCATGATAAAATCCTGGTACAATTCTAAGTTCAGAATTGTACCATTCGGTCTAGCTAGGACCGGAAACTGGCTCGTATGTGGTGGTGGCATTGTGCCACACCACCTCCGCGTACAGAACCGGGTCGCCAGGTTCGCGAAGCAGGCGCAAAATGGCGATCACCTCCTCCTCCGGGCCGCGGTACAGAGCAGCCTGACACAGCCCGGACTGATTGCATGATGAGTGCTGAACAGGAACAGGAGTTGGAGGAGAATACAGGAGGCAACATACTCTCCGTTCAGGCTTCGGTCCGGAGATAACATACTGTCCGTTCAGGCTTGCAAGACACTTTTAAGAAGGACACCGGAAACATCCACGTCTTCATTTTCAAAGAACAGCTAACAAGCTGTAAGTGAATACAAAACAGGCAAGGGATGACTCGGTACTATTTACATAATGTACACACACGTTGAAGAAAGGTTCACTTAAACCACTTCTGCCTACAGCATGGGCACGTGACCCAGCCGGAGGCATGGGTTCGTACAAACAAACCAAAACACGAAAAATGCATGTATTTCTCTTTACACTCGCATCCTAGGCCACCGCAGTCCAGTTGATCCTCCGGATGCACTTCCTCTAAACACAATATGCAGTAGTCCTCCTCGGGTCTGGGAAAAAAGACTCGCAGAACCTCCTCCCACGTGTACACCTCCTCAACTTCATCTCCCTGTGCAAGCCCGTGAGCTAGGTTCAATTTGTCATGACGTCACGCAGTACCTCCTAAACGAGCGTGCTGTAACGTGCATCATGGATGGGTGTGATCCCATGCGCACCCTCGATGGGTACACAGCCTGGGTGTGATCCCATGCGTGCAGAGCTGGCGCGGGTAAACTAGAGGGTGCGCCTGCGCATGACGTGCGTGAGCCGGACGCCCACCAACCCGACCTTGTCTGACCCGACCATACACCATTGCACGACGAGCCAAGAGACATGCCAGTGGTAAACACGCGCACGCTTGGCTCAAGTCGACAACCCTGTTGAGGGGATACCATGGCACCATCGGCCTTACACCGACCTTGTCTACAACTCTACACCCCCCTCCAACTAGACGGCCACACGACGACAAACGACTCTCCCTCCCATGACCTCACATCATCCGCCCCTCCCACGAGCTGCGTACACAGGCTGGGTGTGATCCCATGCGTGCAGAGCTGGCGCGGGTAAACTAGAGGGTGCGCCTGCGCATGACGTGCGTGAGCCGGACGCCCACCAACCCGACCTTGTCTGACCCGACCATACACCATTGCACGACGAGTCAAGAGACATGCCAGTGGTAAACACGCGCACGCTTGGCTCAAGTCGACAACCCTGTTGAGGGGACACCATGGCACCATCGGCCTTACACCGACCTTGTCTACAACTCTACACCCCCCTCCAACTGACGACGGCCACACGACAAACGACTCTCCCTCCCATGACCTCACATCATCCGCCCCTCCCACGAGCTGCGTACACAGGCTGGGTGTGATCCCATGCGTGCAGAGCTGGCGCGGGTACACTAGAGCGTGCGCATGCGCATGACGTGCGTGAGCCGAACGCCCACCAACCCGACCTTGTCTACAACTCTACACCCCCCTACAACTGAACGGCCACACGACAAACGACTCTCCCTCCCATGACCTCACATCATCCGCCCCTCCCACGAGCTGCGTACACAGGCTGGGTGTGATCCCATGCGTGCAGAGCTAGCGCGGGTACACTAGAGGGTGCGCCTGCGCATGACGTGCGTGAGCCGGACGCCCACCAACCCGACCTTGTCTGACCCGACCATACACCATTGCACGCAAGCCAAGAGACATGCCAGTGGTAAACACGCGCACGCTTGGCTCAAGTCGACAACCCTGTTGAGGGGATACCATGGCACCATCGGCCTTACACCGACCTTGTCTACAACTCTACACCCCCTCCAACTAGACGGCCACACGACAAACGACTCTCCCTCCCATGACCTCACATCATCCGCCCCTCCCACGAGCTGCGTACACAGGCTGGGTGTGATCCCATGCGTGCAGAGCTGGCGCGGGTAAACTAGAGGGCGCGCCTGCGCATGACGTGTGTGAGCCGAACGCCCACCAACCCGACCTTGTCTACAACTCTACACCCCCCTCCAACTGACGACGGCCACACGACAAACGACTCTCCCTCCCATGACCTCACATCATCCGCCCCTCCCACGAGCTGCGTACACAGGCTGGGTGTGATCCCATGCGTGCAGAGCTAGCGCGGGTACACTAGAGGGTGCGCCTGCGCATGACGTGCGTGAGCCGAACGCCCACCAACCTGACCTTGTCTACAACTCTACACCCCCCTACAACTGAATGGCCACACGACAAACGACTCTTCCTCCCATGACCTCACATCATCCGCCCCTCCCACGGGCTGCGTACACAGGCTGGGTGTGATCCCATGCGTGCAGAGCTGGCGCGGGTAAACTAGAGGGTGCGCATGCGCATGACGTGCGTGAGCCGAACGCCCACCAACCCGACCTTGCCTACAACTCTACACCCCCCTCCAACTGGACGGCCACACGACAAACGCCTCTCCCTCCCATGACCTCACATCATCCGCCCCTCCCACGAGCTGCGTACACAGGCTGGGTGTGATCCCATGCGTGCAGAGCTGGCGCGGGTACACTAGAGGGTGCGCCTGCGCATGACGTGCGTGAGCCAAATGCCCACCAACCCGACCTTGTCTACAACTCCACACCCCCCTACAACTGAACGGCGCAACGGCCACACGACAAACGACTCTCCCTCCCATGACCTCACATCATCCGCCCCTCCCACGAGCTGCGTACACAGGCTGGGTGTGATCCCATGCGTGCAGAGCTGGCGCGGGTAAACTAGAGGGTGCGCCTGCGCATGACGTGCGTGAGCCGAACGCCCACCAACCCGACCTTGTCTACAACTCTACACCCCCCTCCAACTGACGACGGCCACACGACAAACGACTCTCCCTCCCATGACCTCACATCATCCGCCCCTCCCACGAGCTGCGTACACAGGCTGGGTGTGATCCCATGCGTGCAGAGCTGGCGCGGGTAAACTAGAGGGTGCGCCTGCGCATGACGTGCGTGAGCCGAACGCCCACCAACCCGACCTTGTCTACAACTCTACACCCCCTCCAACTGAACGGCCACACGACAAACGACTCTCCCTCCCATGACCTCACATCATCCGCCCCTCCCACGAGCTGCGTACACAGGCTGGGTGTGATCCCATGCGTGCAGAGCTGGCGCGGGTACACTAGAGGGTGCGCCTGCGCATGACGTGCGTGAGCCGAACGCCCACCAACCCGACCTTGTCTACAACTCTACACCCCCCTACAACTGAATGGCCACACGACAAACGACTCTTCCTCCCATGACCTCACATCATCCGCCCCTCCCACGGGCTGCGTACACAGGCTGGGTGTGATCCCATGCGTGCAGAGCTGGCGCGGGTAAACTAGAGGGTGCGCCTGCGCATGACGTGCGTGAGCCGAACGCCCACCAACCCGACCTTGTCTACAACTCTACACCCCCCTCCAACTGACGACGGCCACACGACAAACGACTCTCCCTCCCATGACCTCACATCATCCGCCCCTCCCACGAGCTGCGTACACAGGCTGGGTGTGATCCCATGCGTGCAGAGCCGGCGCGGGTAAACTAGAGGGTGCGCCTGCGCATGACGTGCGTGAGCCAAATGCCCACCAACCCGATCTTGTCTGACCCGACCATACACCATTGCACGACGAGCCAAGAGACATGCCAGTGGTAAACACGCGCACGCTTGGCTCAAGTCGACAACCCTGTTGAGGGGACACCATGGCACGATCGGCCTTACACCAAAGACGGACTGGAGACCTGGCGTGCACAGCACGACGAGCCAAGAGACATGCCCGTGGTAAACACGCGCACGCTTGGCTCAAGTCCTGCGCGCCCGTGGAGGGGACACCATGGCACCATCGGCCTCACACCGAAGACGAACCGGAGACCTGGAGTCAGTCACCGTGGAGGACTTCGCATCATAGGTGCGCGATGTCAGGCAGTCACTGTGGAGGACTTCGAATCATAGGTGCGCAGAGTCAGCCACCGTGGAGGACTTCGAATCATAGGTGCGCGGAGTCAGTCACGGTGGTGGACTTCGAGTCTTAGGTGCGCGGAGTCAGTCACCGTGGAGGACTTCGAGTCATAGGTGCGCGGAGTCAGTCACGGTGGAGGACTTACTTCGCATCATAGGTGCGCGGAGTCAGTCACCGTGGAGGACTTCGAGTCATAGGAGACCTGGCGCGCATAGCACGACGAGCCAAAAGACATGCCCGTGGTAAACACGCGCACGCTTGGCTCAAGTCGTCTCACATCTGAACACGCCTCCTAACTGTACTACTTCCACCAGGCGCCCCACACAAGCAGATCACCAATGGTGATTCCGGCACACCCTCTGAAGCTCTTATGGTTAAGAAACAGATTGGACGTGGTTAGCAGGCTGAGAAGCGCACCAGGTCAGCTTGGGAGACACCCTCCACCTCCCCCGCCTCCTGCGCAGGGTCAGCCTCCTGCAGAGCACAGACCGTGTGCCACGTGAGGCATGCTGCGGACCGTGAGGTTGTGTGGGCTCCAAGATGTTCACGTTTCTACATGGAAAAATCAGGCAGCTGAGTTACGGGAGGAGTGACTCGGAAATGTCAACGGTCCAAGAACACTTACCGCAGGCCCCTGGGGTGCAGCAGCAGCTCCACCACCATGCCCACCGGGGCGCACTGCAGGAGGCTGTGTGAGGCACGCTCCAGACCGTGAGGAGGTGTGATGCGGCGGTATGAGGCGCAATTTAGACCGTGAGGCGGCGTGGGGCACTTTTTAGACAAGTATGTGCATAAGGTACAAAGATCCGGCGCGATTATGCACTAGACAAATATTCCCCCCACAAAAAAGGAACATACCCGCTCCAAGATGTTCACGTTCCTACAAGGAAAAAGCAGGCAGCTGAGTTACGGGAGGAGTGACTCGGAAATGTCAACGGTCCAAGAACACTTACCGCAGGCCCCTGGGGTGCAGCAGCAGCTCCACCACCATGCCCACCGGGGCGCACTGCAGGAGGCTGTGTGAGGCACGCTCCAGACCGTGAGGTGGTGTGATGCGGCGGTATGAGGCGCAATTTAGACCGTGAGGCGGCGTGGGGCACTTTTTTGACAAGTAGGTGCATAAGGTACAAAGATCCGGCGCGAGCATGCTCTACACAAATATTCCCCCAAAAAAAACGAACATACCCGCTCCAAGATGTTCACGTTCATACATGGAAAAAGCAGGCAGCTGAGTTACGGGAGGAGTGACTCGGGAATGTCAACGGTCCAAGAACACTTACCGCAGGCCCCAATGGGGGCGCATACCGAGGTCTTCCTCCATACCCGCCGGCGCGCACTGCAGCAGGCTGTGTGAGGCATGCTCCAGACCGTGAGGTGGTGTGATGCGGTGGTATGAGGCGCAATTTAGACCGTGAGGCGGCGTGGGGCACTTTTTAGACAAGTATGTGCATAAGGTACAAAGATCCGGCGCGATTATGCACTAGACAAATATTCCCCCCACAAAAAAGGAACATACCCGCTCCAAGATGTTCACGTTCCTACAAGGAAAAAGCAGGCAGCTGAGTTACAGGAGGAGTGACTCGGAAATGTCAACGGTCCAAGAACACTTACCGCAGGCCCCTGGGGTGTAGCAGCAGCTCCACCACCCTGCCCGCCGGGGCGCACTGCAGGAGGCTGTGTGAGGCACGCTCCAGACCGTGAGGTGGTGTGATGCGGCGGTATGAGGCGCAATTTAGACCGTGAGGCGGCGTGGGGCACTTTTTAGACAAGTATGTGCATAAGGTACAAAGATCCGGCGCGATTATGCACTAGACAAATATTCCCCCAAAAAAACGAACATACCCGCTCCAAGATGTTCACGTTCCTAGAGCGAAAGAGCAGGCAGCTGAGTTACGGGAGGAGTGACACGGAAATGTCAACGGTCCAAGAACACTTACCGCAGGGCCCTGGGGTGCAGCAGCAGCACGATGCATGATGCTGCCGCCGACGCTCCTGGAGGGCATCACCGTCCGCGCAGAAGCACCCACCTGCGACACCGTCGAATATTAACAAACTGGCCAATACGCATTTTCCCTATAAACAATACACGCATGTCGAACACCTAGAGGTAACCCACCTGCCCTTCAGGGACTCGCATGGCCACCCCAAGCAACGCTGCGCCACGCGACGCGGACTGCACGCCTCCCACAGGTCCATCCTGCGAGCAATCGCCAACGTAAACACATGCATGCCTATGAACCTAATCAAGGAAAACACCACTGCTGACTAAATAGCAAGCTAACAGCCGGTAGGCCTACGAGTGTAATCTGTTCCAAACCTGCAAGGTCCTTTGCCTCTTCGAGGAAGGACCGCTATCTCCCGTTTTCTCCATTGCAGCTTGCTGTTTTTTTTTTTACTCTCTTGCGAGAGTCAACCGCTCGTTTTTCAAATTGTAAAGAACTTCAAGACAAACACGACTTGGTTTGGCGCAACAGGCGGGATATCTCGCCTTGCATATCATCATCGTGCGCAATCGATCGCAAGCGCCATCGACTCGTCGTGATGACGGCCATGGCCATGCATGCGATTTCGCTATCTTATTATCTTAGTTTATATTCATGCACTCATCACCTGCTTGCCATGGAATTTCTATCATTTATACCGCGACTGTATGCCTTCCCCCATGTTCTCGCAATTTATACACATCGATTAGCCTTTCTTTAAATTTATACAAGCGTTTAGGCTCTCGATCTCAGATTCTCGCCTGTCTCCGCGGCTTTTAGGGGCTTTTAGGGGCGTGTTTAGGACACCAAATCCCAATTACCCAGCTTTAGGAGGCATTTTGACACTTTAGGACCATTCTCGATTTTTTAGTAATACTTAGTGAATTTTAGTAAGAATCCTTGTTCAAGTGATTGTCGCAGAATTCCAGAAATTCTTGACAGATTTCTAGAAATGTACAGATGTTCCAAACAGGGGATTAATACTATAGTAATATATCCTTACAATGGAACACACGACATATAAGAGTGAGTTGTCGCAGATTTCCAGAAAATTCTAATGTGCCAAATTGGGGATTAATACTATAGTAATATATCCTCACATCGGAACACATACAACAATCAATCCATTGATATATGGTTGCGAGCTGGGAAGCGAGCAATGCAGGGCGGGCATGGGTGGTAGGTAAGGCGGTAATAGCATAGATTGTAGCCAGTCGCTGTGTCGACTTACGCAATTCTGCCGTAGATAACCGTAGGTACTCACTACATAAGAGGCGTTCCGAAATACTGGGAAATCCTGGCAAGTACATAAGGTACTTAAGAGATACAAGTGTATATAATAAGGATACTCCCCCACTACACGCCTCTTATGTAGTTACATCAGACCCTCGGCCAGCCCCTACGCGGCGCCATGCCTCATGGTGCCCAAACCAGGCAAGCCTACAGTAATCACTCACCTTTAAGAAAACCGGAGATTTGGGGTCAGTCAGCTAATTTCACCAACTTGCGTACCCCCCCCCCCGCCAGCGCCAGCGTCCTATGGAATCGGTAAGAATTAGCAAGTATTTTCTTTCAATCAGCCAGCAATTTTCTTAAAAGTCCAATGATAAACCCTTAAAAAGGCGACATTTTCAAAAATTTCCGCCTGCGGCGCCAGCACCCATATTTCTTATTTTCGACTATTTCATAGCTCAAAAAAACCAGTCAGCGATTCTCACCAACTTGCGTACCCCCCCCCTGAAAAGCTGGCTGGTTTCTTATCGGCGGGTTTTCTTAAAGGTGAGTGATTACTGTAACACGCTGCGCCTGGTGGTGGATTACCGCCAGCTGAACTCTTAGACTGTGAGGGATCGGTATCCGCTACCGGACATTCAGCTGATGTTCGATGAGATGCAGGGTGCCACCCACTTCTCCTCCTTAGACGCCGTGGATGGGTTATTGCAATCAAGTCCCCATGGCCGAGGAGGATGTGGAGAAGACAGCGTTCACCACTCAGATGGGCTCCTATGAGTGGCTGATGATGCCCCAAAGACTACAGAATTCCCCGTCACAGTACCACCGAAGGATGCAGAGGGCGCTGGGACACCTACCCTTCGTACGAATCTTCATCGACGATGTGGTTTTGTTCACTGTGAAGGGAGGAGTTCAGGAGCAATACGAGAACGTGCGCACCTTCCTGCAAACCTGTCGAGAAAAAGGTGTATACCTGAAGGCGTCCAAGGCGCAGATGTTGAAGGAGTCCTTGAAGTTCCTTGGTCACACCCTGTCTAGCGAGGGCTGCAGACCTCAACATGGCAAGGTGGCAGCGGTGCGAGACTGGCCGGCGCTGGAGAACGCGACCCACGTTCGTCAATTCCTGGGCTTGACTGTCCATTACCGACGCTTCATCCACTGTTTCTCCGACATCGCACCGGCCCTTACCATGCTCACCAAGAACGATGTGGAGTGGAAGTGGGGCCCGGAACAACAATGGGCCTTCGAGGAGCTGAAGGCTGCCCTGGTGGATGCTCCTGTCCTGGCCCTGCCGAACGTTAAAGCAGCAGCAGTTTCAAGATGCTCGCGCAGCTCGTCACTACGGCCTACACGAACTGGGCGCGCGCGCAACAGGGTGGGATAGTCGGGACCGCAGCTGCGGCGGCTACGTATCCCCACCATCGACGACTCCGAGGCCAAGCAGTTGCTGAAGGTGGTGGTTGACAAGCTGCGGGTACTCGAGCATTTCATAAAAAAAATTCCAGAAGGGCGGTACGTCTGCATTAAAGGCTGCTACTGCCGCACGTGGCGGGCTTAACGGCTATCGCCCGGACCTGGAGAACAAAGGGCGGCAAGCAGGTGGCCGCTTCGACCCGGATGCGTGGCGGGCGGTGCCGCGTTGCTATAGGTGCGCCAAGGTTGACAAGGGGGTCCTGTGCCACGCGTACAAGGATTGCCCGCGTGGTGGCGGCAGGCCGGGGGCGCATGCGTTCTGCTGCCCGGCGGCAAAGCACGACGAGGAAGATATGCGAGCGTTGGCTCTTTGCCATGTGTACCAACAGGCGGCTGGGGACGGGCCAGTGGCGTTCTCGCAGGTGTGCGAGGTGCACGGTGCACCGGAGGTGTTGCGTGCGGGTGGATCGACGGCGGACGTTGATTTATCCATGTACGGCTTCGCCGTAGGTGGTGCGCAGGACCAACTGGAGCAGGAGGAGGTGCTTGGAGAGTTGGGGGGATTAGTAGCGAGCGGCTTACCTCCTTGGCAGATGCCGTACAGTAGGACTCTCGTTCACCACGACTTCGATTGCCGGTGGTGACGCGGGGGAACTATCGGCGAATGCGGTTGGCATGCTGCCGGCTGCGGCTGCGGGCGGGGACATCGGGCGTGCATTGGTGGCACAGTCCGAGAGTGCATCGGAGGTGGTGGTGCCACGGGTGACCACTGTGCTGCAGGGCGCAGGAGCCGCGGGGAGCTTGAGCCCTAGCGGGCGCTGCTTCGGTCCCGAGTGCGCTTGGGGCATGCCGCGGAGCGGTGCAGATGCGTCGTCGTTGCAGGTGGCGGCTGTGAAGCTGCCGGGGCCTGATGGCCCGCTGTATCCGCACTTTAGCACCGAGGTGGCGATTGATGCGATGTCCGTTGCGGAACAGGTGGAGTCCGAGAGCTCCGACGACGAGGCGGCGGAGGTGCAAGCACGGCCGCGGGAGCAGGTGGACTGCGGCCGACCACCGTTTGGGATCGAGCCGAAGCATGATTGTGGCCTTTCAGGTGCTGCTTGCTTTGCTTTGCTTCGGCATGCTCGGTGTGGGAGCGGCTCTATGCATTGGGGGCGGAGCAGCAGCTGACACGATCGAGAAAAATAACAACTTCAACATTCAGGCTGACCCGGCAATTTGCCACGGGCAAGTCTGTATGTATCCGGGTATCGACACCCTCAGCGCGGCGATGTCGCAGCAGGTGTTGCAGGTGTTTTCGCCGGCAGGTGTGCCGGCATCCACCTATGGTGGTGTGGACACGGGTGATACATTGACGGATTTCACCTGCCACGAGGCGGTCATTTTCTTTGACGCATGATTTAGGGTTTCGGACTTCAACGGCACGGACTTCTTCAAACTGCTCTAGCTGTTGGAACATTTTTATCAAGTGAAGCGGACTTGTTCCTGCTGTAGTTTACTGTTTTGGATTTGGTATGTAGGAACCAGGTACCCTTGTGGGATATCCACCTAGTAATCTATGGATGTATCAGAATTGCAGAGTACGGTGCCTGGCTGGCTTTCTGTGACTTAACATCTGTGACTTTCCACCACTCTGATCAGTACAGAGGTGGCGGTGTGCCGAGATCTGCCCGGCAGCCCTCCCGGGAGTCCCGGTGTAGGCCCTGGGCAGACCCTTAGTATGTCCTGACCCATGGGTGTCAAGTGTCACATCTGTCGCTAGCCGTACGCAATAGATCCGGCAGTTGGTGGGCGACTTGCGATGAAAAGTTCAGGGTCTGAACGTCACGGCAGAAATTATACAACGATCACAAGATTTTCTCTTGGAAATATATAAATCAACTTTATAGTGGAGCGACCCCCTGAACTTTCCGTCTTTCGACTACACTTCAAGAGCCTGTTCAGCTCGGTTGAATACGTACCGTTTGCTTCGTGCTCTACTGTAACATTTTAATATATTATAGACTGCTTGTTAGTAGTCCATTTTTCTTTCGAAAACACTCGTCAACATCTTTGCCAAGACTTCACGCTCCCTTTACGCCTTGGCCTTGATTGATTGACTTCTTTCGACTCCAACTTCGTCGAGGCATATTACCAACGCTTAATATGCCCTCTTCGCCACTTCTTTCCGTCTTCAACACTACACAATGAAGCCTGTATGTTCCTTTCTTTTTCTTTTGACTTTTCAAGTTGTATTCAAATTTACTCGCGCTCCTTGTTCGCTCAACAAATTCACAGATCGGCAGACCCTTTGCAAGCGGGAAAACTGCTATACTAACGGCGTTTTGGACTTCACCAGCGTTCTCCTCGAGTAAAACCGCCTCATGATGATATTTACATCACTTCATTTGGCCATTTTTTATGGAGGCACACTTGGCAACCCTATCTTTTTGGCGACAGTTTTTGTCAGCTTGCATTTCGTTCGTGGCATTAACTCAAACAGATCGCCAAACCTGCGGTTTGGAGATCTCGGTTGAAACCCGAGCGAGATGCCACACAATAGAAGCTGAGCAGCTGGGCGAACTCCTTTTCCCACTCGCCACCGTTGTCGGTCACCACTTCTGCTGGGCATCCGAACCTGGCTATTACGTGAAGGGCGAATGCCTGGGCGGTCTCCGCTGGTTCCTTGGTGTGCAGTGGGATGAGGCAGACGTATTTGGTGAAGTGTTCCACGACTATCATGACATACTGGTAGTTATTCTTGGCTTTGCGTGGCATTTTCGCCAGATCGGTGGAAAATCGATAGTACATGCCCTTGACCTCCAGTGGGTTCAGGTGGGGGGCGTGTTTGTCGAAGTTGGCGCGGTAACGGGCGCAGGCGTCGCACTTGCTCACGACGTCGGTGCATGTGTCGTGTAGCTTGGGCCAGTAGAATGCGTCTCTCACCATGGCTGCGGTGCGCCGGCGGCCAAAGTGCCCGCACCTTTCATGCATTTGCTGAACGATGCGGCGTCGCTGGTCCGCTGGCGGCACTGGTCGCCTTGCCCCGTTAGGTAGGATGCGGATCAAGGTTTCCCCCTCGAGTGCGTAGTGTCGGGCTCGTGCGCTGGTAGCCGTGTGAAGGGCGGGGTCGCCGTGGCGTTCGCCCTTCAGCCACCGCAGCATTGCCTCGTCGTCGTAGGGCTCAACCGTCTCGCGCGCCCCGGCTGCGGCGCTGAGAGTTCGGGTGACTTTCTCGCTGGGGATGCTGGGGTGAGGGGTGCGGCCTTGGTTCTGAGTGCTTGTGTGGAGTGCGGGTGTGGGGCCACTGGCGGGCACGAACTGTATGGGGGTGCTAAGGGAGGAGGTTGGGTCGTGCGTTGCGGGGGCGTCCTCGCTTGGCGCAGCGCCTAGCCCGGTTTTGTCGTGGGGTCGTTGACCGCTGCACTCTGGCGGCGACTGGTGTGCTGCTCGTATTAGCGAGGCTGTGGCGCCAGGCCCGTACAGCTGCCGCAGCTCGGATGCCTCCAACCGTGCTGCCCGCTTGATGGCGCTGAGCGTTGCTGCCCATTGGGTCACGATAGCTTCCGGTGGGTCCACGGGCAATTCCTCTCTCCTGTCGCAGTGGTGGGTGGAGACCCTGGGCGTGGCATGTTCAGCTATTGAGTGTCTTGACTCGACTTGTACCCGCGGGGTTTCTGCTCGGTTGAGCAGGTAGCACACGGTCAGAATGCGGGATACGCATCGGACGTCGAAGGCCCTGCCCAGCATCTCACCTCGTTCGCGCGCCGAGACGCCGGGTCCTTGAGTGGCTCCGGTCTGGAACCCCATAGCGCGCTCCTTTTCCTCGGGTGTGGGCGGGCCCCATTGCTGCGTGGCGTGGTCCCAGACAGTGCCCTTCCTGCCGTCCCTGAACTGGTAAGAGTCTGGGAAGGACATCATGGTAGGCCACGCCCTCATGGGCTCTCCACTCACGTTGCAGGGGTAGTGGCCGGAGGCGGTGTCGTCTGCGGCGTCTTGTTCGGTGCGGCCGGGGTCCAGGATGTCCCGCACAAGGCGGCTGGGATCTCGCTCCACGGTGTCCAACACGGATTGTGCGTCAACGTACCCGGCCATGTTCGTCCAGTAGTTCCGCAGGCGGTGTGCTCGCGCCCCCATGCGCGCTGCGTCGACGGTGATGGGCATGCCGATCATGGAGCACATGAGGGGATGCATAATGTTGCGGACTTCGCGGCTGTTGAAGTTGTGCTGCGCCGCTACGCACTCGATCATGTATGCGAACTTGTCCTGCCCAGCCAGGAGTTGCAGTTGTCCCAGTACGCGCACCACGTCGTACAGGACTGACGAGTGTCGCCATTTCAACCCTTGTAGGGACCCAGCTGCGGAGAGGTCTTGACATTCTGTGCCCACCATGGCGAAAACGTACGGACTCTCACTGGTGAGGGAGAGGAGGTCACTGCGTGATAATTTATGCGTCTGAGGTCCTGGGGCACGGAGGTGAAGGCGTCGTGGAGGGCCTCCAGAGGGAGTTGTTGCGGGAATCGGTTGTGCAGTTGCACCAGCCGGCGTTTGGCAACCTGCCGCCGACTCTTCGCGTTGTTGTCGCAGTAAACGTATTTGGTGACGTTGCCGCCTGCGATGAGCCACGCCCCCAGACCCGAACATAGGCCTGCGCAGAGCTCGACGACCACGGCCCCTTCGGTGTGTAGGTGGGATACGGTTCGCTGGGGCAGCGGGCGTGTGTCTAGGCTGGTCGCTCGTCCGTCCACGCACTCGCCGTTCAGCACCCTAGTGACGGGGACGTGCTTTCTGCTGTCCAGGTAGGCTGCCACCCAACCGCATGCATGCCTCTTCCCAAAGTGTCAGTGCGTCGTCGTCGTGGGCGTCGTGGTCGTCAGTGTCGACGTGCATGGACCAATGCTCCCCCAGGTGGTGGCTGACCAAGTCGTGGCTCGTGCAGGGGTCGCCTGACAGCCTGCCCACATGGTTCTCGTATTGCCAGGAGGCTATGGGGGCGACGTCCTGCGTGCCTTCCTCAAGGGCGCGAGGGTGTCGCGCGCAGAGGCAGGCGAAGGCCCCTGCTGTGGGTAGTGCAGCCTCCTCCTCAGTGGGGTCCAGGCTAGCTCCGGTGGGGTCCAGGGATGACTCTCTTGGATATCGAGACAGCACGTCGGCGTTGGTGTGGCTGCTTCCAGCCCTATGCACGATGTCGTACTCGAACTCCTGCAGGGAGACCTGCCATCGCAGGTGCATGGCGGTTAGGGATTGCGAGGAGCGTAGCCACGTCAGCGGTTCGTGGTCGGTGATCAAGGTGAATTTGACGCCGTGGAGGTAATGCTGAAAGGACCTCACGCCGTACACGCTACACGGCCGCGAGGGCTTCCCCATAGAAGCTGCTGTAGCGCACTTCTGACCGGGAGAGCGTGCGGCTGGTGGCTGCGATGATGACGTCTCGATCCTCATCGTCCTTTTTGCCCCAATATGGCAGAGATGCCGACCCCCGACCAGTCGGTCATAAGGTATAGTGGCCGGCTCGGGTCGTAGGCGTGTATGACCACGCCCGGTTCGGTGAGCCGCTTCTTGAGCTGGGCCAGCGCGTCGTCGTGCTCCTTGCCCCACAGATCCTTGACGTTCTCGTTGCCTTTTCTCAGCAGGCAGTTCAGAGGCCATGCCAGTGACGAGTAGTCGTCTTTGCCGATGCGCGCGGCCATGATTCGATAGAAGTTCATGAATCCCAATATGGCCCGAACGCCTCTCACATCCTTGGGCGTAGGTAGTTCGAGCAGGGCGGCTACCTTCGCCTGATGTGGTGATAGCTTTCCGGGTCGCAGAAGGAAACCCAGAAACCCACATCCGCCGGCGGCGAAGACTGACTTGCCCGGGTGGCCGCGCAGTCCTACCTTGCTTAGGCGCTGCATGACTGCCTCCAGGTCGGCCAGGTGTTGGTGGGCGGTGGGCGAGGTCACCAAGATGTCGTCGCAGTATACCTTGGCGCAGCTGAGTCCGCGCAGCTCGTGCTCGATCACTCGTCCAAACATCGCGGTGCTGTTCGCGCTGCCAAAGGGCATGCGCTTGTAGACGTATTGCTCGGGAGCGGCGCCATCTCGAGCCCACCAGAAGCATGTTTTCAGTGACGCATCGTCGGTCAGGACGATCTGGTGAAATCCGCTGCGCAGGTCCAGCTTGGTCATGTATTGGTCGCGGCCAATGTCGTGAAAGAGGTGTTCGGGTAGCCGCGGAGGCGTGCGGTCTCTGAGCGATAGCTCGTTGACGCCTCGTAGGTCCAGTGCCACACGCTTGTCCGTCCAGGAGCCATCTAAGGCCTTCTTCATGGCCACGACGACGTTGCAGGTGTTTTCGCAGTACTTCGGGGGTTTTTCGATGATGCCGTCCGCCAGCAGCTTGCTGAAGTGTTCATCGATCAGGCTTCGCTCAGCTGGTGAGAATCGCCTGGGTTTCTATCTGGTAGTGCGAGGCGGACTCGTCCTTGAAGGGGATGTCAAATTTGCCGATCTCCCCCGTGTATCCAGGTAGGTCGGTGGCTGAGGTGGCCATGAAGCCCTTCTCGCGGCGCAAGAGGTTTCGTAGGTCTTGCCATTCTTCGTCGGTCCACGCACCCTCGCCGTTGAAGCCCGCTTGAGGCCCCATGATCACGTCCAGTTCCTCATCGCGGACGTGCAGCTCTTCGACGTCGTCCTCTCGGCCGAGCGGTACGGCGCTGTCCACCTCACCGGCCTGCGTGGCGAAAGCTCGTGCCTGGTAGTGCCGCCGTGGCCTCCTGCGCCGCTTGCGGCCCCTACGGGCGTGGCGTCGGCTTTTTGCCCTCCTGAGGCTGGCTCTGCGCTGTAGATGATGGGAGGATGGCGCCCCACGGCCCTGCTGCCTATTCCGCTTGTTGGCGCGCTTGAAGCGGCTGGGGGGGTCGTTGCACTTCGGGTTGAGGACTTTGAACCGCATTATGGCATTGGTGTTGACCACGCGGAACTGTGTCCACGAGTATACCGCACCAGCTGTTGCTGCCGCCGCCACGCACCAGTTGGGCGTGCTCTTCCATGCTTCTGTCGTTATGAGCCTGGACATACACCTCCATGATCAGGTGTCCCACGCTGTTTGCCTGGACCGTTGTGAGGATGGTCCACGCTGCTATAAATGCGCATCCAAGCTGCACGCACACTCGCTGCACCCATGTGCGGGCAAGGAGCTGCACTGCCGCTTTGGCCTTCTGCTGAGCCCGCCGGTTGCGCCTTCCAGCGGACTTGGGCACTGGGCCCCAGGCCTGGATGAGTGCCCACCTCATCCGGGCGCTAAGGGACCGCTCCACGAGTCATAACAGCAGGGGGAGGTTCAGGGAGAACCTCCGCACTGCTCGCCACGTCGCCTCTAGGAACAAGATCCCGACTGCCGTGTGGTGCACCGTTGTTGACCCGATCCACTGGGTCACCAGTACCCCAACGGCCCATGACGCCACTCCGTGAGTCGCCATTGCGGCTGCCCCTGTGGTCGCGGCGATTGTGATGGCGGTGGCGTGTTCCAGGTCCCATGAGCCGGGGGCCCACAGGCAGGGCGTGACGGAGACCATCGTGTACGCGCTGGCCCACGCTATGCTTTCCGCGCTGAATCCTTTGGCCCACATGGTAGCGACTGTGACCAGCCCTGCAGTGACGATGTTGTCGACGGCGCGTGGTGCTGGTGACGGGGCTGTGGTTTCGGCCACGGTCGTGAGTGTCGGTGTGTGGACTTCTTCGCGGCGTGGCAGGGAGGTCGCGCCTGACCTCCGTTGCGCGATGGCGAGTTCCGAGGCGTTGTTCCATCTGCCCGCGGGGTCGGTTGGGGTGGTTGCGGCGTTGTGGCAGGCGAGTCGGGTGGTTGTTGCTGGGTCGGGTGTTTCTGGGGGTCTCGCCGCCGGAGTGGGGTTGCCCGTGGTGGTGTGTGGAAATTTGAAAAATAGGTTTGGTGGTCCCGTTTGGCTACCGTGATGCTGAACTTTGGGGTAGTTTCCCATTCCAAGGTCTCTGTCGTGCTTGGTGGCGTAGTATTCCCCCCCCCCCAGCAACGGGAGGAGAGGCTGTGCGTGGCTCGACAGAGTTTGGTGGGAGCATGAGGAAGAGGGTTGGAGGTGTTTGGGTGTTGCTGGTGATGGCGGTGGGGATTATGGCTGTGGCGGGGCTTGCGAAGGAGAATGTGCACATGATGGCGGTCATCAGCCAGATGTGCAGTGGCACAGGGGATGACGGGCGCCTGCGTAAGGGGGCTCGTACTGCTTGAGGGACGGGGCGGTAACGGGCCTGTGGAGGTGCGGGTGATGCGATAGGAATGGGGTGACTGTGGTGGGTAGGTGGCGAGCCCTGTGCGGTTGGGGTTGGGCGTCTGTCGACGTGGGTGCGCACTCCGCGTGCATAGTTGTGATCGGTTGTGCGTGCGGGGGTGACTGTGGGGAAAAGTTGCGTGTGCGTTGTTGCCGCCCA
>LGRX02005440.1:0-32641 GCA_001247695.2 Cymbomonas tetramitiformis
CGAGCCCCGAGGCGCGCCCCATGCGCAGCGAGCCCCGGGGGCGCGCCCCGGGGCTCGCAGGCTTTCAAGGAGCTTTCACAGGCATTGCAGCAAGTTGTACGGTAGCATACTTTACCTTTGTGCTTTCATCATCTGCGTAGAACACGGAGAGGTTGTATGTTTGGGTCTCTGATTGAAATTTCCCAAGTGTGCGGTGTTTACCAACCAGATTGTTTCTTGTGCGTAAGCGGAAGTAGTTGCCATTACGCTGGTCACTGACTTTAGCACCATCCACAGAAGCAATGATCTCAAGGGTGTCGTGAACTGAGTTCGCAATGTTCTCAATCTGTGCCATCAGACCCAGAAGGGGAGCGGTTTGGAAGTGCCATCCAGGATCCACGTGCGGAGTAGGCTCCAAGTATTTCATATCAGTCGATAACTGCTGAATGCCATTATTCAGGATGTCTGGGGTAATCATGGGATGGCTGATCGGCTTGCCCGCATGCTTGTCGTATCTGCACTCCAAGCGATACACCATCCCTTCCTTCCATGAACACCCAACTTTCAATTAAGAAACACCTGTTCTAACCACAAACAGGCTCGGACCAGCAAGCATACCATGATGCGCCCGGGCTGGCTGCCGGGGCGCAGCATTCAGATAGGAACGCATGATGCGCCCGGGCTGGCTGCCGGGGCGCAGCATTCAGTGGGGAAAGCCTTATGGCAGTATAGACAAGACTCTCATGGACTGCACTGCCAGTAAACCTTTGAGAGGCTGCAGCCTGACTGGGAGCCTACCCGGTCAGCTCAAGTTGAATTCTTGACAGCCCCGACTGCTGAGAGTCCATATTTGCACCGAGGCATACATACACTTTAGGAACCAACGCATAGTCAGAAACACGAAGGAACAAAGTGCTGAGAAACTTACGTGCCCCACTCTTCCCTGATGGCCTTTCCCATGTCTGTGTACATACTTTGATACTGGTCCTGGCTTATGATCTTGGTGTCCCGTGTCTTCGCAGCTTGAGAAATTGACTGCCGGTTGTTCAGCTTCTCGAGCGCTCCCAACTCAACAGACTTCTTCAGATCTTTGTGGTAGTCTAAGGCAGAAGATAATTCGGTGGGTTGCATGATGTGGCCAAGGGTAGTTCCAATTAGAGCCTGCAACTCATCTAGTTTCTTCTGCGCCTCAGCAAGAGCGCACTGAGCTCCAGGAGTCCAGGGACGGCATGTATGCTCGGGCTCATCGTCGCGGGACTCTGTGGTATCCGTGCAGCCCTCTTCTGTCATCTCGTTGTCCTCATCCTCATTGGAAAAGCCATACTCCTCGTCGTGTGTTTCCGCTGACTTCAAACTGAAGAAGTTCAAGTTGAAAAAGTTAAACTCCCGTGCATGCTTAAGTGCAAGTGGAAATCAACGCAGGTCAGACTTACTTGTCACGCTTCTGTTGCACATCCTCCTGGTGCTTCGCTAGCAGGTCGTCGACGCCCAAAACTTGCAGCATCTTCGGTCGAATCTCTCTCCAGTCACGGTATTTCTTCGAGTCATCTTGGCCATGAACGCAGGAGCGCACGGGTGGTTTGATGTAGTTTTCAAGGTTCTCTTGCAGCTTACGGATCGTCGCGTCCTTGGAGTGGCATTGAAAAGTTAGCTCCGCAACACGCACCGCATACGCACTTTTCTGATTCTTCAACTCTTCGTTGCTACTCTTGAGTTTTTCGTTAGTCTCAGAGTCCTGGGTATTGCGTTTTGTAAACGTTAGCAGATTGGGAACCAGGTGCTTTGCGAGATACTGTATCACGTGCGCGTCCTTCTGGCATGTCGCATCTTTGCAGTTGCACGTTCCAGCAGCTTTCCATAGCGCTGAACCACTGCTTCTCAAGTTGTCCATACCAGATCGCTCAGCCACAGAAAGCGCAGCTTTGGCTTGGCGT
The DNA here is from genome assembly GCA_001247695.2 of Cymbomonas tetramitiformis. Lineage (NCBI taxonomy): Eukaryota > Viridiplantae > Chlorophyta > Pyramimonadophyceae > Pyramimonadales > Pyramimonadaceae > Cymbomonas > Cymbomonas tetramitiformis. The sequence goes on from LGRX02005440.1 coordinate 1,914, forward strand.
TTGTCATTCCGAGCATCCTTAGCGTTCGCAAGTTTCGGGCGACCTGATCCATTAAAAACGACGGGGGTTACGGGTAGCTGTGTGGGAAGCGCGTTTCTAAGAAACTCAAAAGCTCGGTCTAGAGCTTCTGTGTCCGAGTCACTCAGGCGTTCTTCAGCGCATTCAGAGCCTTCTGCGCTCAAGCACATACTGAAACGCTGAAACGCGCGTTCTGAATTACGGAATGCGCGAAGCAAAACTGGTAGAGGTGTTCCGGAGTCTCTATACTTGGGGAAACAAAGTCCGAATAGAGGGACTGTGAGATGCGTGGCCGCACACCCCGTTCTTCACTAAAATTGCGGTGAAGGGGCGCCGTGTGCTTGCGGACAGTGCTCAAAACGGACTTTGAGTTTGAACTGAAGTCACTTCTGCTGATATGCGGGCGTTTATCAACGCCGTTGGACACCGGTCAAGTCTCGAGGTACGCCAGGTCAACAGTATTTGAACTCGAAAATTCAAAACTTATCGGATACTTTGACTCAGCCTCGCGTGCAATATATCAACTCTGGTATCGCAAACGAAGCACAAGCAGAAACGCTTCATGCCATCGTTGAACAGTTCATATTCCATCTCGCGCATTTTGACCCGTACTCCGCAGTTTCGAGTATAATTCGGCCACGAAAAATCATTGGTCGACTCTGGACGTCATAACTCAAATGTCCAAATCGGACATCCGTGAATATCTTTCATTTTTGTGGGCGTGCTACCTTCGTGTCTGAACATGCCGCGTGGCAAGAAGAAATTGTATAATTGCAAGCATGGCAAACACAAATTCCTTTACGATGGTATCTTAGATGCTTTGAAACGAATTTCCGTTGGCTCGTCGATGATTCAAGATATCAGGTCATCTCGGCATGACACAGTCTGTATGGGTCGATTAAAAACGAGGTTCCGGGGGGGTGTCCGGCGTCATGCTTGGGCGGTGGTGTATTATTCTCGCGGTATGGCCTTTCAGCGTGGCAATGATGGCGGCACGCGTTGTGCTCGCCTTCGCTGCGCAGGAGATCGGTTTGTGACGGATTGTTTTTTATTTTACAGCAGTATCGTCGCAGCGAGAGTTGATCTGCATCGTGCGCCACTGGCCCTGGCGAGGTCGCTCCACACGTTGTGAATTTTGGCCGCTCTCAATCTTCCGCTAACGACTTGTGAATTTCGATCTATTGTGCTGAGACTTCTACGGATTATCTGGCCGCTGTGGCAATTTTATACCACCACCCTTGATTAGCTCAACTCTTTCCACTGTCTCTCCATCATGGTTGCTACAGCAAATAGAATGACGCGGTCTCGCGTCCGTAGATTAGAAACGATTTTTGATGATGTGAGTGCACAGCACTCAGCGACACCACAGACACCGCAGCTGCCGGCTCCGACCACCGCAGCTGCGAGAGAGATTCTTGAAAAATGTCAGCAGCTAGCTCGGGACAATTTCGACAGAAAGGTTGCCAAGGTCGTTGCCACCAAAATTCTCGGAGACAAATCGGAGCGCTTCGCTGGTACAGAGACAGACGCAGTGGACATTTTTTCACAGCTTATGCATGAGCTTCGCGCACAGTTTCTACTCCAGTCACAGGCATTTGCTCCCCTGTTTGACTTGGCCAACATGACTGTTGAGGCTAGGCATGAGGCCAATGAATTGCTGCTTTCGGCTCTGACTTTTCTGGCTCGACCTGGCTCGCCTGCTCGTGATTGGCTTGAGGCCTCTGGGTCTGACGTTCCTGGAGATGGCAAGCGTGCTGCCCTTGAGGTGGTACGCATGCTCCAGGAACGCTCAGAACCCTTTGACTCTTTTGAGTCGTTGCTGGCGGTTCGCATCCCCAGCAACGAAGATCCTGGCCGTGGCATCCGTGAGTTCAATGGCCTGTTGCGGGACGCTCAGCGTTCCCACAACTTGCCGGAGGACGCGGTGAAGCGGCAGTTTCTAAAGGCTCTCGGCAATTCGGCGTTGTATCGTGACTTGGCTAACTCTCTGGCTCGAGCTGACCAGCGGCAGGGCGTGTCTCTTTTGACTATTCAGGCTCGTGTGCGGGAGCAGTTCCGCCACGGCCTAAAAGTCTCTCACGCCCTTGTTTCTGCTCTGTCGTTCGGCGATGGCGCGTCTGACCTGGTTGCGGCGTGGTCCAGCCTAGTGCAATATTTTGTCACCGGAATGTACAGGGATTGTAAATGATTGCAATCCAGCCGGAGGAACAATCTCAACAGCTTATTCTGTACTAATGAATTCATCGGAGTTAAACTCATTTCGACGATTCGAAACCCATGTCATTTGTAGTAATGACATCTCACATGGATACATAGGGTTTTTATCAGAATGCTTTTATGTGATGTCAATATATTATGAACAATTCACTTGCATCTTAGGACAAAGGAGTTACGCTTGGAAGGTCTTGCATGGTGGTCACCAACAGTTATCAGCTGTTATTCGGGTGCCAAATTCTGCCTTTAGCACTGGGACTATATCAACCAGTCTTACAACGATGCACTTGTCCTTCCCACTCTTATGTACGGCTATAGTGCCAAAGTGTATCAGGTGGGATATATATATATATATACATTATATAACTATCATCTTCTGATTCAGGATATGCAATTAAGCATGGTATCAGGTTATATGTTATGTATATAGTTTAGCATTCCAAACTTACTCGAGAATGTAAATGCTGAGCAAAAGTCAACTTATAGTCATTGGAATATAGTTTTCCATACGAGTTTACACTTTGTTAGTGATGGTGGATTTAACGTTGTACAGATTTCAACGTTACTTGTGGATGCAGTGATTTTATCAAAAGCAATCCATCAGAAATCACCAGATCGGAATATAAAATGGATATGTGTGTAATCCTATCCACCTTCTTCCCCCTTGAGGAAGTGTGAACACATAGGCAGTCAGTTGCCTAAATATTTCATAGCGTATAGCTTACAGCTTATAGCTTATAGCTTGCAATCATTGTAGGAAACAGCTTATACAGTTTTAGGGTTGTTGCCCAACAGTTCTTGGGTTGTTGCCCGAAATATTATCATGTATGTGCTGATTACAGCATGATATATTTATGCCAAACACGAAGTTTATCGAATATTTAGTGGCATTTTAGGGCATGTTAGGTTACAGTGGCCCATATTCCCAATAATGTGATTAGGGTGTTACATGGTATCAATAACCCTAAAATAGGTAAAAATAAAGCAGTATAAATATTTTGCAAACATTTTTAAGCAAAACTGCATTTAATACCACACTGAATGTTACGTGGTTTTCAGGAGGTATGTTACACCCTGACACACACATTCAATTTTTAGGGTATCACAGGGTGTTACACATGCTGCATAAATCAGGGATTGTTTATTGATAGCTAAATATTCATATTAGCAAAAAAAATCAATCCGAAATTTTCATTTTTAAATCATGCGTACAACATTTTGACGTATTTCGTTACAGCCGATATGTATACCCCTACATATTCCACACCTGCTATCTAGGGTGTTACACGAGATATGACTATTGTCATTATGATTTTCTCATACCTCAATAGGTATAAAATCATATTATCAAATAAAATAGGGTCCGATTTTCAATTTTCAAATCTATCGCAAACGGATTTTACCTATTTTAGCCGTTTTTCGGCTTTATATATATGACCACTTCCGCGACTCAGATGGGATGGATTGACTGTTTTTTGTACTCACCCATATGGTGCACGATTCCTATAGTTTAGCATTTTTGAGAACCAATTTTCATGTTGATAATCCGATATTTGATGTCCGCATATGTCAGTTGCATGTTACCACCACCCTAATTTGGGTTTAAAGGTCCCAAAATGGACTCAAATAGCAGTTTTAGCCACATTTTAGCAACTTTCACCTTGATTGCGCCCATATGGGGCGCGATTCCTACGGTCTAGCATTTTTGAGAACCAATTTTCATGTTGATAATCCGATATTTGATGTCCGCATATGTCAGTTGCATGTTACCACAACCCTAATTTGGGTTTAAAGGTCCCAAAATGGACTCAAATCGCAGTTTTAGCCACATTTTAGCAACTTTCACCTTGATTGCGCCCATATGGGGCGCGATTCCTACGGTCTAGCATTTTTGAGAACTAACTTTCATGTTGAGAATTCGACATTTGATGTCCGCACATGTCAGTTGCATGGTACCACAACCCGAATTTGGGGTTTAAGGTCCCAAAATGGACTCAAATTGCAGTTTTAGCCACATTTTAGCAACTTTCACCTTGATAGCGCTCATATGGGGCGCGATTTCTACGGTCTAGCATTTTTGAGAACCAATTTTGATGTTGAGAATCCGATATTTGATGTCCGCATATGTCAGTTGCATGGTACAATAACCCGAATTTGGGGTTTAAGGTCCCAAAATGGACTCAAATTGCAGTTTTAGCCACATTTTAGCAACTTTCACCTTGATAGCGCTCATATGGGGCGCGATTCCTACGGTCTAGCATTTTTGAGAACTAACTTTCATGTTGGTGGTGACAACTCCGAGATGGAGGATGGTGGAGATGAGACGACATGGGTTGTGTATGCTCTATACGCATGTCGCCCTCGCGGCGGCCTCGTGTTGGCATCGGATGCGGATCGGTGTCATTCCACCGGAAATTTTGTTCACTGCATGCATTGCCTGTTAATTTTGCATCGGCTGCGTCGACATGAGCATAACCGCGTTGCTCTCCCCGCAGCGGAGGTCCGAGGTGCTACAAGCGGGCATCACGCAGCTTTCGCCGTTGCAATAAGTGAACGTGCAATGGGCCCTTTATTATGAGTGTGATGAAAACCTCAGAGGATAGGGAATTGATGTTCTTTGTGGTTATGACTTATGCATGTTAAGATCTTCCCATATTCACACGATCGCGTAGACGCGTACGTAATCAGAGCAGACAGGATGAAGCGGATGGCCACTCGTTTATTATTTGTGCAGCGGTGATTATAAAAATATTCATCTCATCAAGGGATCAGAGGAATTCGTCACAATCTATCCATCAATGAAGATATCAAACTATGTTGAAATGCTTACTACTCATCATAGCATTATGTATGGCAGGATGCCATGACGTGAGTTATTGGATCGCCCATATCACATCCATGGGTTTATAACATAAAACACATTTTATGTTCTCGCTCCTCGCTAGCATAACAACATAATCGACCTCTGCGTGTTCACATTGAGTGTGTCTATGTCACATACTTGTTGCCACTTTTGCTCTACTCTCGATGATATGGTCTACAAGTGCATAATATATACTCGTGCCGCGGATCAAACTTTTCTCTTGTTGCCTCGACCACGAGCAGCAACTTGCGGTGTGGCCGCAGATGATGTAGTTTCTCCTGGCCCTTTGCCTCGTCCACGAGCAACAGGTGGCTGTGCAGCCGCAGATGATGCAACTCCCCCTCGCCCCTTGCCTCGGCCACGAGCAGCAACTTGCGGCACCGCCGTTGATGACGATGCAGCTTCTCCTCGGCCCTTGCCTCGTCCACGAGCCACAGGTTGTGGTGCAGCCCCAGATGATGTAGCTCCTCCTCGCCCCATGCCTCGGCCACACGCAACAAATGGCAGTGCAGCCACTGAGTCGATGTCAGCATCCTCTCCACCCTCTTGATTCTGATCTCTTGTGGCATCAACACCCGCTTGTCCGGTGCGACGCACCCTAGAGTAGATCCAAGACAGAAATATTTGGACTTTGGAATCTAAGAGTTGCAACTCTTCGCGCCCTACAAAATGGACATCCATTCTCTCCCGGAGGGATGCGGCTGTGATCTTGTTATTGAGTTCCCACTGAGCAAGCATGAGGACTTCTTGTTCCTCTGAGAATTGGATGCGTGCGGCTCGTGTTAGCATACGCGCCCAGCCTCGCTTTAGCATGGGCGGCTGAGGGAGAGTGAACGTGAAAGCACATGGAAATGATTGTATAGATATATGCCGCATTATGCTGAAGATGCCGTGTGTAAGAGATCACAATGCGTAATACAGAGGCACCCGCTAAAACAGCAGGCCCTGGAAGACTAATGAAACTCCATAATGAAAATTGTTTTTTTCCAAAAGTGTGCCGTGTGCGTGTGCGTGTGTGTGTGTGTGTGACCACGCTCATGCATTTGTATCGTGGATGGATAAATATTGTTATGTGTGTATGTGTGGTGCGGTCTGTGTGGTTTTAGCATGTTTCATATATTACGCATTCTCGGATTTGCTATGCATGCATGTATAGGCTGTGACATAATTGTCATTGTGAACATCACTGCATCATTATTAGGCAACTTGCCCCCGGAGAATTTTCTATCCATATTTGTTGGCAATGTGATTCTAGACTTCATCAAAACCCAGCAAAATAATTAAGTAATCAACCTTGTTTTGTTTTTGTGCAGTGTTGTGTGTGTGTGCGCGTGCGCACGCGCGTGTGAACATGCTTGTGCGGCATGTGTATGAATGGATGCATATTGTTGTGTGTGGGCGTGTGGGTGTGTGTGTGTGTGCAGGCTTTGTGTGCAGGCTCTGTGGCTTTAGTAACTTGTCTAAATTAGGCATGCTCGGATTTGCTATGTACATTTGTATAGTAGTAGGTTGCATAAACTAAATTGTGTATGCTTGGATTTGCTATGTATACTATCTTGTATATAAGCTGTATATACAAGTAGTATACATAGCAAATCCAACCACACTTCTATTGTAGAAAAGTTGCTAAAGCCACACAACATAATACAACCTATACAAGATAGTATACAGAGAAAATCCAAGCATGCTTAATTTAGAAAAAAATGCTATATCACCCATGCAGCCTATACAAGTATACATAGTAAATCCAGGCCTACATAATTTAGAAAATTTGCTACTAAAGACACAACATATTACAGCATATGCAAGATAGTATACCTAGTAAATCCAAGTATAAGTATACACATTGTGATATATCACAGCCTATACAAGTATACATACTCAATCCAAGCATACATAATTTAGAAAAGCTTCTACATCACAGTCTACACAAGTATACAACATAGCAAGTACACGCATACTTAATTTAGAAATTATGCTAAAGCCACACAGCCCGCAACACATAACAATATTCATTCATCCATACACACACACACACACACACGCACGCACACACACACACACATTTAAGTATTTTGCAATCTTCAACTACACGCATACACTTACACACAATGCGTGGTGGTAAGCCAAAGTGAATACTAATGTGTACACTTACACACATGAGCATACATGAGCACACACATGATCACGAGCTTACCTTGAGGTTTGCTTCCGCTGGAATCTCCACCTTGACGACAGTACCAAGTCCGATGCCCCCAAAAATCCAACATCGGAGCATATTTGATTCTGGCCCACCCTCTCGCTGCTTGACATTGTATTTCGATTGAACATGATGAATGCTATCAAGCTGTGTATTTTCGGGCAATTTGTGTATGGGAACATAGATAGCCTTATTATCAAGGCCTTTCATGGGTAGGAGGTCCAAAGAGTTCGTGACCTCCTTTGCGGTTTGCTGATTGGAGCCTTTGCCCCCGCGTCGACGCATGCGCTTCAAGTGTTGGCTGAACTGACCACCTTTCATGTCGTTTCTACTCTTCCCCTCTCCTGGAATGCTGTGAGTGTGCCTCCAGAATGACATGCCGGTGCTGTCCATTGTATCCTCGACCAATGTACCAAACAATAATGCGGCACCGACATAATCCCCTGCTTTGTCACTAGCTATACTAGCTTTAACTCTCTCGGGATGCATCTGATGATGCGTTGCTGCCGAGAATTTCACTACTCCTAATGCCGTGACAGCACTTTGATTGCTTTCATCGCTCAGCACATTGTACGTGGAGATGTCAAGCATATGCCTTCGTTGCTCTGGAGATAAATCAGGGGCATCAGCCTCCCGGACTTTCTGATATACGCATGCTATATGATGTGAAATCCTGGCCGCATCCCCATAGCCCTCCGCCTGTGTCACCTCTGTGGTAAGTCAGCATCAAAGTTAATAACACATATGTGTGCGTGCATGTAATGAGCGTGGACCTACCTCGGATACGATGTTTGTCGGCGTGCGACACGGAGTGCATTTCGTTGATCGCCTCGCATTGTTTATGAGATATATACTCCCCAACTTCTTTGTAACTAGATAGTGTTGTCGAAGTGCCATGTGGAGATGTCACCTCCACATTTACATCTGATGCAACTACCATCAGCAGTGGTCGTTTGCGCGGTGTGGTAGTCGTCACTTCGAAAGTAGCACGATCTGAACTTCAAAGCTCCCTTTCATGCAACACCTCTGCAGCCGTGTCGATGGCAGTCGTGGCGATGTTATTGGCGGTATGCGCTTGGGCTGCAGCATATCCGATCACCAGCACCGCGTCATGTCGCCGCACACAACTGACACAATGCGCACTCTCTGCATGGTGCGCATATGTTTGTGCATAGCTACACGGACGACGCGCGTATTATTACCATTATTATAGAGCGCATACGTTGCCATTATGTCCACAATTAACATCTGCCGTACTAATATGATAATTCACAATAAGCGTGTGCATGCGTACCATCATCGGCTGTGCAACTTTCCGATCTTGAACGGCCTCTCCTTGTTAACCACTTCGCGGGGAGTTGATTAGTTGCAGCGTCATCGCCGTCTGTCTCAACTATCAATTGTCGCTCTACATTGATGATAGAATTACTGTCCGAAGCCGAGAAAGCAGATACGCCATTCTTTCTACGATCCCGCAACGTCGGCGCATCAGTTTGTATTATTGAAGTCGGAGCTCCGCGTGGATGTCGCCAGTCGTTATCAGAAGGAGGTTGCTGGGGCAACAAGTGCGCGTTGCTGCAACCTGCCTGCTTAGAGACACAGCGCGAACACTTATCGTTGGCCGCAAAGTTTAGGATAGAACACGCCTTTCTATTGCTCGCCATATCAGTTGCGAATAGGTTCGGCTACACGACAGCAACTATGCGGCATAATCGCACATACCGCCATTTGCGTATGCGCCATTGACGCTCGGCTTTGAGACGCTCATGCGCGGAAATTCTCGAGACACTGTGTCTAAAAACATTGCAGAAGCTTACGAAGTAATGCCGTGCATGGCGCTCGCGAATTCAACCAACCGGCTTAACAGTGGCTTCACAGTGGCTATCGGCTTCAATGTAAGCTTCTGTAAGCCAAACACTCAGGAATTTATAATTTCGCGCCAATTCGGCGTTTCAGGCACCGTGTGATTATTGGTTCGAACGAACCCCCCCTTCGCACCCGACCATCGTCCCAATTCGGCGTGTGGGGACCAGTACAGCATCCATCCCATCTGAGTCGCGGAAGTGGTCATATATATATATATATATATACATACATATCTGTGTGTGTGTGTGGACTGCAGAGTACAGAAGCACTGCATATCACTTCACCTTTGCACATGACAAATTTCATGGCATAAAAGTGAATTATTCTGCATATCAACATCTGAGGTTGATCATATTTATGGGTTTTACTGATTGAAACCCATGGAAGTAAATGTACTTCCTGATGATATTCAGATTTACCAACTATAAGCGGATTATCCACTTTAGTGATAATTTATCAATCTATGATATGTTTTGAGCATATGACTGTGCTCTAAGATTTATCAAAATGATATCTCTTATTTAAAACATATCAGGACATAGTTTGGTTATATAATCAAAGCAGTTTGACACAACACATATATATGTGTGTGCTTGTCCTCAACAACTGTCAGTTCAATATATAGTTACTGATCTGAGAGTGTACATGCAATTTAAGCTGATCAATTCTGAATCAATTGTCATAATGCAATGTACTTGTTGTTGTTGCTCCAGCGATGATATGTGAGACGAATGGACAATGCTCAGCAGTGACCAGCTGCTTATTTGAGCATTGTATAATGCCTTCGGGTCTGGAGATTTCTCCATCCAGCCCTACAGCATGTTGGATTATTCTGTTCCCATATCTATCGCCATCACTGACACTCCACACGCACATGTGTTTGTGGAGTGTTATCCATATTATCATACACATGATAGATATTAAAGTTGGTCAATTCACTATGAGTCAGTGAATATCAATACATACAGTAATGCCAGTGTGTGTGCATGTATAGTACTTATTGATTAGTACTTTTTGCCAGTGTGTGTGTGTGTGTGCTCACTTTTACACACTTACAGGAAGATAAGTTCCGGATATTACAATATTCCCAGTCAGTTTATCATGCAGGATGATAATCAGCATACCATGTATTGAATGAATCTAGCATGATATATATTAGGTTAGGGGTTATTGTAATTCCGAGATAATCTCATTCACAATAATGAGTTGCTGGTCTATTTCACATATAGTTCCGGTGAGCAATCCTTTCAGTGATCCACAATAGAAAGATATGTGGTCCGAAGAGTATCTCGACTCCACCGGGACATAACGAGCTAATTATTGTGTTAAGACCACTGAATAGGCACCTTACACTATATGGGTTCGAATATAGTTAACATGCACAGCAGGTATGCTTTTGTGCATGTCTGATGTATTGTGATATGATGGCATATGTTCCAGCTGCTATCGTGATCAAGCTGGTCTATACATAACATCTGCTAACATGATGCATGCACACCTTACAATATTGCAGTCACTCAGTATAGAATGTATGTGTGCCGCATATACTCAGATGCTGCATGTTGGTGTATGCTGCATGTTAGTGTGTGCATGTTAGTGTGTGCTGCAAATACTGCAAGTTCAGATAAACATCTCTTGCACACTATATTGCAAATAAGCATGAAAATGCTGACAATTTGAATATTTCTGCAGTCATCAATATATGGTGTGAAATGCTGCAGTATAATAATCAGATGTCCATCATGCATCCATCAAAAATATCCCTGTGAGTATTCAGTTGTTTTGCAGAGTATTTTGACGCGAGTATGTAATGTACAGATGATCGTAGCAACATTTTGACATCATCATCGTAAGATTGCAAGATAATCGTAGCACGCTGCAAATGAATTTATGCAATCGGGCGCGCTGCTGATGAAAGCATATATCGTCGCCATTTATCAGCGCATGATACGAGCGCTGACTTATGCGCGGATCATAAATCCGTCGATGATTGCTATGCCGTATCTCATTCTGAACAATTTTCAAATGCGAATCATCCATGCGCGTGCATGTAATTGACGCGCATGCGTGCGAATCACTTCTGCGAGAACATGTGATTGTCGCGCATGCTGCCAACTGCGAATCAGTCTCTCGCGCATCGGCACATATGATAGCCGTACAGTAAACGATTTGATGCGATCATGAAAATTGTAATAGTGCGCGCTGATGACTTCCGCGCGGATAATGATTCCGCTGATGATTTATGCTGCCGCGTCTCATTTGCGAATTTATGTACATCTGCGAATCATATATGCGAATACATCTCATCGCTGCGCGCATGTATGCCATATGCACACCTTTTCGCACAGTAAATTTGATAATCAGCTGTATCCTGCGAATGCGACAATTATCTCGCACACTGTCTTCGCTATTGCAGCGGTATATGCGATATCAAATATTCGTGCGGATACGACGCCAATTATTGCTCACGCTCCGCAACCTGCATATACAAAATTTTTGATATCTACGCTGCACTCACACTAGAGTTCTCGTTCTCGCCTAATACTGTACTGATTTCACAGCAGTGTCCAATGGAGCTGCAGAGGCAGGCTCTCCAACTGCAGAGGATATAGTCATGTTTTGCAAGTCGATGAAAGCTACTGTGCAATGCTACTGTACGGCGTGGATAATTTGATATTGGACAGGCGGAGTGATGGTAAAAGCAGACTAACACTACAATCTTATTTCACGTAAACATGCAATCATACCGTCATACTGTATGGCACACAACCAAGTGATTGTTGGTGTAGAATGCTTTGTTGTGATGGACATGAGTTGATATATATATATATATATTATTTTTATTGCTTCAGCCCATTTTATGTTGATTTCTATGAACAACAAGGACTTCCCATCAGCTCCACCTGCACCATTACTTCAATCGACGACAAATAATCAGTCGGATTTACCTTTACAAGATGGATTCATATACACTCGTCATTCTTTGGATACATCTGGCTTATCTCCGATATCATTACACCATGGGTGCAATACGGCGCTATTGGCGTATCATCTATCTTCGCACTTTCGTTTTCAGATTGTACAAGAACTTGTTCAAATGTTTGTCGAAAACCATAATTATCATATAAACAATAATGTTTCTTTACTTTCACAGCTACTAGCTTGGCTGCAACAAAGACCCGAGCTTAAGGTTCTTCTGCAATATATCACACCTCTAGTTGATAAAGCTCCTCTAGTGTTTTCAGGTGTTGGACGAAGTGTCCCGAATCACATAGCAATAAACTGTGAGCATCCTTTGAGAAATAATTATGTTAACATGATACAACGTATTCATCATGTTAAACAAGGATGTGGTTTTGATATTATGTGTGATCCCGCCTTTTTGGGATTTTACTCACCCACTATATTTGATGAACATGCTTTTGATCCTTTTGCTTTCTTTGCCTATGCATTTGCTTTGCCATCACTTTGTGGATTCAAACCTGGTTATGCTGATTGTCATGCTGCTTGGTGTATTGACCGCCGTGATACATATTTACACTATACATTGTGTAATATGCATTGGCTCTCTTTAGCGAATAATGCTGCAAATAGATTTAATGCTTCATTTGTTGAACAAGAACAATGCGATCGTGAAGCTTCTCGTGCACGCAGACATGCTAAAAATATTAGAATCTTGAAGGCACGAATTAAGTCATTTAAATAAAGATAGTGTTTTCCACTTATGATGATAGTGGTATCACCTTATTTTATTAAATTATCTGAACCGTGAGGGCGGAACGTTATTGACTTCAGGACTCCTTGTGTTACACTTTTGTCCTTACTACATTTTATGCTTACACACTCCTTTTATATATACTCCACCCACCCACTGCATTATTTATTTTAGGGTGGGTGGGATGTTTTGGGGTTTTTTTATCATTGATTACATTTTTTTTGTGCATTTTTAATCTTGAATTTATTTAGTCGATATTGATTAATTTCGACTTTTTTCATTGCTTCATAATTTATTTCACTAATGTCATCAGATTTGTTTTATTTTCATTTTCAAGGTCAATTTTTTATATGACATAATATGATATGACATATCATAGTGTTCCCTATACTTTACAATTGTTGATTTCTGATTAGGACAACTCGCTGTCTAAGTTGGGCACTTTGTCATATTTGTCACTAACTTTTAATTAGTCATATATTTGACAACTTAAACTTTACTATTGATGACTCATCTTTGACTATATATTTTTGAAAACTAGTCAGCAATGATTGTTTACTGATTGATAATTAAGATTACACAAGATCTTTCAAGATGTGCACAACATTCTTTGTTAAAAAGCTTTGGGGGGTTGTGGTTAGCTCATTCTTGTTGTCTAAGAGTTCGTTCCGTAAGCGTACTCTCAAAGTCCCAAGTTTTGAGCAGATTTGTATTTTATATTGGATATATTTTATAACGTGTTTGTAAAGACAAGGAGGTGTACTTTACGGACTTCCTCAAAAGTGTAACTCCAAGGCTCTAAGGTGTGCCCACTTATCACATTTGTGGAATTAATCGGGGCACTGTCTTGCTCAGTATATTGAGTTGACACAATCCCCCCGCGGTGGTTGATACCGTCCTGAGGTTTTCCAGGGCCCTTTACAGTGGGTGCCCCTATTTTAGCGTTGTGTACCCGTGCGCGGCGCGACAGGGAGTATAAGAATATATATATATATATATTATTGGATGCCTCTGTTGCTTGGTACAAATATCACAATGTGTGGTGCTGGAGGTAAACCATAATGAATACTATAGTATTCACTCTGGCTTACCACCACACATTGTACGATACTAATATACATCACCATATTGCTGAAGAACAAGCTGTGCCATGTCTTCAAAAGTTACGCGTGTAGACATCTTGGGTAAGCAAATAAAATGATGGAGTAGGCATTACAAGCTTAAAACTACATGTAAATATAAATATAGATGCCATGCATTGGTACAGTGAGTACCAAGTATGAGTGGCAGTATATTCCTGATGGCGACTGTGATTTTTTTTGTCATAGTTTCATTATGTCGCTCTGAGTTCTGGATTCCGAGCCGTTGAGCATCTTTGACTTAATTAGTAGGACTATATGTGCTAATTGGGCCAACACGGTGATTCACTATTCTCACCGACGAGTTCCAGGCAGGGAACGAAACTAGCTTGAGCTATGCCAACGCAATTAATTCTTATGTTTATATAGCATACCATTTTTAACTTGTGTTTCTCTTGTATATACCGATACTTTACATAACATAACTTAAACATAACACAATGCGTGGTGGTAAGCCAGTGAGAGTGAATACTACAATACTATACTATTATATCACTCTAAAAGTATGTTTTTGTATGCAACGAGGAGGCGGGGACCACGGAGCGGGCTCGTCTAGAGGGGCAGGCATTTTGGTGGAAGAAGCTCAGTTTCTCCACAATGCCAAATCCATGAGTATGACGTTCTGGATTAACTTGGGCGGCTTGGCGGGGGAGGCGGAGTTCGACAAGGTGGACACGTATCTGCGCCAGATTATCAACAAGGAGTTGTCCGTAAAAGAGGGGGGCCAGATGATAAGCCAGTTCAAGAAGGAACGCATGGTGCAGAAGCACTTGGTGTCCGCGGCGGGATTGCAAAACTGGGACGAATTCAAGGCCGAGTTCACCCCCTACTGGAGCTCCCAAGAGAAAATCGAGTCGTTGATCGGCTGCTTACCTTCAACTCAGGGGGGAGCGCGCCGGGGGGGGTCTGGGGAAGTTCCGCACGCGATCTTGAATTACGTCGAGAACGCGCGGGCGAATCTCAAAGAAGCGCAGGCGCCACGCGCGGCGCACATCCAAGGCTTGCAACATATCGAGGTGAAAGTCGACATCAAACTCTATCGGGAGGCGCGGACCGAGGGGCCGGAGCCTAAGGTTCCAGGACACCAGGAGAGGCAGGCCTTGAGGACGACGAGCCCACACATGAGACGAACGTGCCGATGTTCCCTCGTTGGAAGATCGTCAAGGGCAGCATGAACGATATGAAGGACGTCCCGAGGCTGCCCTTCACGGGGACGATCATCGACTGCAATTACGCCCTTGACAAGGAGAAGACTCCCGACGCGATGACCAAGGAGGAGGTGCAACCGTTCCTGGAGTCTTTCAACGCCAAGACCACCGCCCCGGCATGGACAGTCGCTATCTTTTGCGGTTTCGTCCAACAAAACGATTTCCTGGAGGTGATTGACAATTACTGCTCCGGCCGCGCGGAGCGGTTCTTCTGGCACAAGCAGAACGTGAACATGAACCCCAACAAGACCGTACGCTACAATGACGTTGAATGTGGCGTCCTGGGGTACCATGTAAAGAGCGATGCCCAGGGGGAGTCTTCTAAAAAGCCGGAGTGGATGTTCAACTTTGATTTTGGGGAAGGTGAACGTGTGAGCCGCGCGTCACTTTTGCGCGGCTTCTCGGTTGTGCACCAGATGTTCAAACGCGACGGCAAAGTCGTGAATGACCATCAGAAACCCCAAGCTCTGTTGATGGAGCTGATCCAGTGCCACATGCTCGGTGACAATCCGGGCAAGAAGGATGAGAACGGCCATCCACTCATCTGGATTCTCGACGCTTGCTGCGGCGTCGGCTCGACGTCCATGGCCGCCATGAGGTGTGGTATGAACGCGATCGGCTTCGACCACGACCAGTACATGGTCAGCTCTGCGCAGCAACGGCTGATCAATTTCGACGCCGAGCCCGATCAGCATGCCGAGTTGAAGCCCAAATCGAAGAGCGAACCGACGGCGAAGGGGAAGGAAGCAGCCACTGCCGAATCTGAGGAAGAAGACTTAGATGAAGATGAGGCAGATGAGAATGATGAATAAAATAGTAGGATTTGTCGACCGCCCTGACTGATAGTATCAGTCATGCCTCGACGGTATAGGGTGAAAAGTACTCTACTCGTAAACATTTGAATAAAGAATGATACATGTATGCATATTTCGGTGTTTTCATTGTACGCATACTGCACTTTTCTACCGTGTTGCCTTTATGTATCCCTATTTCGCGCATAAATATCACTAAACCCTGATTTTTATGAAATATATATAAATCCAAAAATGACATATGATAATGTCATTTTCATCGAATAGTGTGTTCTGCACCGGGAGAACGGTGCGACGGCCACCCGCACACCAGATCCTGGCCAAAGATCTCTGTCGTCAAGCACACGATGGGGTCCACTCGCCTGGCGCTGTTGGGGCGCTTGGGTGGCGTCATGTCTACCAGTGGAAGCATCACCTGGGTGTCCATGCCCAAAACTGAGGGAGCATGGGACACAACCACACCACTCCCAAGCTTGATGTCGATCATGAGGGAGTTCTTCAGCGGCCCGGTGTCACGGGGGACTAGATATACCGTACTGCCCCCTGTATACACTCAGCAGGTCCACATATGACGAGTGCCTATACATCGGCTGGATTGACACTCAGCTCTTCATAGTCCTCATCTATGTTGATGACTTCATTGTGGCTTGTGCCGATGAGCTGTCCAGAGCCCGCTTTCACACTGACATCATGTCCACATTTCAGGCCACCTACTCTGGTGTCCTCAACCAGTTCCTCTAGCTCAGAGTTGATGTTCAGACTGAGACACTTCCTACAGGAGAGTCATACCCGACCAGGATTGAGCTTTCACACGAGCGGAGCATCACAGATCTGTGTGCTAAGTTCAGCATAGACACGGATAAGCAGCCACCTCGATCACCGATGGCAGAGGGTCTCTCCCTCCCCATTCCCCCACCTGATGCCATTGACAGGTCCATCGAGACACCCCTCAGATCCTTGATCTACTCTCTGCTCTGGTTAGCCAGAACAGTCAGACCCGACATATATTACCACGTCACATATCTGGCTCAGTTCTGCCACCAGCCCACAGTTGAAGCCCTCACCGCTGCCAAGCGGATCCTCCACTATGCCTATTCCACCAGAGAGTACACACTTGGTATGACTATTGACTCTACAGCACCCCAGCTCACCGCGTTCTGTGACTCAGACCATGCAGGAGACACTGCCACACGGAACTCAGTTTCCGGCTACTGTCTCTACTTTCACGGTATGCTCATTGACTGGTGGTCAAAGAAGCAGAAGTCATGCACTGCCCTTCACTCTACAGAGGCAGAGTATGTTGCCATGTCAGAGGCCTGCACCTCCGCCCTGGCCATCTATAACACACTAACAGAGTTCTTTCCCTCAGCTGAGCCCATCACCATCAATGTAGATAACTCAGCAGTTCAGACTCTAGTCACTCAGCGGGCACTCTCTTCTAAGCTCAAACACATTGCGGTTCGGTACCACGCGGTTAGGAACTGGTGTCAGGGACCCCTCAGGAAGTTTACACCGGTCTGGATTCCGACTGATGACAATCAGTCTGACATTTTCACAAAAGCCCTTCCTATCACCAAACACGGGGTTCCCATTATTGACAAGTTCACTGCCCGCCTATTGGATATTAAGGACCGGCGTGTTAAGCTGGTTGAGAAGCTACGAGCAGCTGAAGCACAGAAGCTGCATGCCCAGCAGCAACAACTACAACAACAGCAACGACAGGATCAGATTGTATTAGCATCACTGCAGCGGCAGAACTTGATAGGGTGACCCGAGGCGAGGGAAGGTGGGCCTCTGCGAGCATGTCTATTTCTAAAGACCCGGAGGCACCAGTAGGACCAGTTCTTGCCAATGCAAATGCCTGTATCTCTGCTGGCTCCGTTTTTGAGTATTATGATATATTGCTTGTCTGACATTATCATGCCACTGCCACACACATCCACAGAATGTGGTGGTGTCACGGGGGACTAGATATACCGTACTGCCCCCTGTATGACATTCCTCGATGCATGTGACAGATGACTGCATTATTATTCGGCTCGAGACCGCGAGTCATAGCGACAGAGACTGCGAGCCACGTGTTAGAGTACTCGAGCATCACCGTAGCCGTACTCGTACAGACTTACACAGCGCACGTAGCATAAGCTACTTAGACTCTCAGACTCTCATATGTTATATCTTTTACAGACATATTATCACCGTTTGAGCCTCATATTTTTGCGTACAGCGATAGTATTAAAACACGGATATATAGAATATTCTACCCTATATGTGTTTCAAACTATCTATTACGGTGCCCACCAGCAGGTCCCAAGAGTTCTTGGGCTCAAATGTCACGAAGGCATGTAGTCGGTGAAGCGTCATGTGCGGTGTGCCCGCGGCCAGTATGACGTCCACATGACAATAGTGCGTGAACTTCGTGGGGCTAGTGTCACATCTGGTGACCTTGGCGCCAGTGCTGGCCTCGTACACCGTAAGCCCCAGCCGTCTAACAACAGCGATGGAAATGATGTTGCAGTTGGCTCCGGTGTCCATGAGAATCGCCCGGTAGAGCATAAGCTCACCGCCGGAGGACACCAGCGCCAAGCCTTCACAAAGAGTGGCGTTCTGAAGTTTGCAGATCGGCTGCACCTGTGCCATCAGCAGAGTCTGCTCCTCGGTCAAGTGTTGCTTCATCTTCTCCCTCAGCGCGTCATAGGCGCGGGTCTTGATGGTACCAGCCCGCACATGTCCGTGCTCGCTGAAATCGACCACCCCCAGGTCGCTCACGCAGGCAACGGCTGCACACCGGGCTGCGGAACTGTCGACCACGCCGTCTGGCATCTCACTCATCCAGTGGCACCTCCTCGTCAACCTGGTGCGCTGCGCGTTCTGCTGCCCCCTTTTCCACCTCCTGCATAGATGTGACGGACGAGTCCTTGAGCTGGTGCTCGTTGACCTCAGTGGGCTGCACGACCGTGTCCATGGGCGCATTGCCCTCAAGCTCCTCAAGGGCCAGAAGGTTCTCGATGTCCTTCGGGAGATCTATGGCACGCTGGGACAGTAGGATCGCAGCAATCTGCGAGCAGGTTCGCATGGAGCTGCGAAGATTGGATGCCCGCCGAGGTGGAACTTCCTGCTGAGGACGTTAGGAGGAAGAGCTCTGGGCACCTGAGCGGCTCGGGGTTTATGTTAGATTAAGTTTTTGACATCTGCTGGATTAAGTGTTTAGCGGGGTTGGTTTAGATTAAATTAGGTAAACGATATTCATATTGGGCACGAAGTGGGAACTGATTCCGCGCGATCGAGATGTCATCAGACCTGAGACAGGTCGTCATCGTCATTTCGCCGGATCCGAGGTGCCACCGCTGCGAGGTGCACATGGTAAAGCTGCGAACGGAAGGTCAAAGGCAAAGGGGAAGGCAAAGGGTTTAAGATTTAGCGGCAGTAGGAATAGTTTTCAGAAGCATATGAAAAGTATTCTAGTGCTTCTGAAAACTATTCCTACTTCTTCTATATCCTAAACCCTTTGCCTTGCCTTTTACTGCTGCACGCGACCGGCAAGCATCTTTGAACTTCCGAGTTTCAAAGATGCGTTTTGTATTTTGGGTGCACCCTAAAATTACAAAACAGCCGAGCGCTTCCCGTTTGTGCGGGATATTCACATTTATTCCCTGGCATATTTCATATGAAATATTCACATAAGCACGAAGGCATCGGCCACGCATCTTTGAAACTAACGAGTTTCAAAGATGCGTTTTTTGTCATTTGGGTGCGCATACCCAAATAACAAATCAGCCGAGCGCTTCCCGTTGGCGTGGGGTATCCAACGCTTGAATGTTGAATATTCATTATAATATGAGTTAGCATGCGAGGTTGCAAAGGCATCGGGACAGAATCTACGAAACTGTCCTATGCCTTTGCCTTTGGGTTTGGGTTCGAACGTACCCAAACCCAAAGATGGCAAACAGCCGAGGGCTTCCCGTGCGTCCTAGCGCACGAAGCTTGGCACAAATACTGCCAAGATACATATCTTTAAGTTGCCTGAAGCTCAAGGCTTCAAGTTACTTGTGCGCGAAACGCGCAATTTATTTCTAAGGCAGATGTTTTGGGTTTGGGTTCGAACGTGACACCCAAACCCAAAGATGCCAAACAGCCGAGGGCTTCCCGTGCGTCCTAGAGCACGAAGCTTGGCACAAATACTGCCAAGATAAATATCTTTAAGTTACCTGAAGCTCAAGGCTTCAAGTTACTTGTGCGCGAAACGCGCAATTTGTTTCTAAGGCAGATGTTTTGGGTTTGGGTTCGAACCCAAACCCAAAGATGCCAAACAGCCGAGGGCTTCCCGTGCGTCCTAGAGCACGAAGCTTGGCAAAAATACTGCCAAGATACATATATTTAAGTTACTTGAAGCTCAAGGCTTCAAGTTACTTGTGCGCGAAACGCGCAATTTATTTCTAAGGCAGATGTTTTGGGTTTGGGTTTGGGTTCGAACCCAAACGCAAAGATGCCAAACAGCCGAGGGCTTCCCGTGCGTCCTAGAGCACGAAGCTTGGCACAAATACTGCCAAGGGATATATATTTAAGTTACCTGAAGCTCAAGGCTTCAAGTTACTTGTGCGCCCAACGCGCAATTTATTTCTAAGGCAGATGTTTTGGGTTCGGGTTTGGGTTCGAACCCAAACCCAAACCCAAAGATGCCAAGCAGCCGAGGGTTTCCCCTGCGTGTGCATGTGTGTTAGTTCATATGAAAAATTTCATGGAATACATGTGAATATCCCGCACAAACGGGAAGCGCTCGGCTGTTTTGTAATTTTAGGGTGCACCCAAAATACAAAACGCATCTTTGAAACTCGGAAGTTTCAAAGATGCTTGCCGGTCGCGTGCAGCAGTAAAAGGCAAGGCAAAGGGTTTAGGATATAGAAGAAGTAGGAATAGTTTTCAGAAGCACTAGAATACTTTCCATATGCTTCTGAAAACTATTCCTACTGCCGCTAAATCTTAAACCCTTTGCCTTCCCCTTTGCCTTTGACCTTCCGTTCGCAGCTTTACCATGTGCACCTCGGAGCGGTGGCACCTCGGATCCGGCGAAATGACGATGACGACCTGTCTCAGGTCTGATGACATCTCGATCGCGCGGAATCAGTTCCCACTTCGTGCCCAATATCGTTTACCTATCAATTTAATCTAAACCAACCCCGCTGAACACTTAATCCAGCAGATGTCAAAAAATTAATCTAAAATAAACCTTTTCCCCACCTGAGCGGTCTTGTCAAACTCCTCAGGCGTTTTGACCGGGAAGCCCTGCATCTTCTGCGTGCTCCCCAGGGCAACCGCGGCCCTAGCCTGCAGCTCTGGTGCATGGCGCGGCCCAGCGCGGTCGCTGCCACTCAACCCTTCATCGGCGGGGCACTCGCACTCGTCCACGTCGTACTCTTCTCGCTCGTTGAAGTTGGAGTGGTACTCCGCGTCGTCATCACTCACCTCTGACTAAGCCTGCGCCTCTGTGCTCTTGCCTCCCTTGGCCGGCACCGCTGCCGCCTGCAAAGCTGACAATTCAGCAGCGAGCTTCTCCTTCACCTCGGCACTGGCTGCCACCTGCTGCTGCTTGACCTCCGGCAGCTTGAGCCACTCCTCAGTGGTGATACCCATCTTGTGGTTGTCGAAGCGATGCGCGATGTTGTACTCACGCAGCTTGGCGTTCTTGACCTCGTTTGGGTACCTCGAGTTCTTTCGGTTCTTGTGGAAGTCCGGGGGCGCACTTTGGAGTCGCGACACCCAGTGTAGCAGCGCTCCGGGGTGTGCCACAAGCGCGTGAAACAATACTTGCACTGCTTGTCCTTGGTGGCGTCAGGCGGTGGAACTCTGCCGTAGGTGGACTTGTCCCTCTCAGCGTTGTTCGCCTCCCTCGGTGGCTTCTTCGCGTCATCGTTGGCAGGCTGGGCCGGCTCCTTCTTCTTGTGATCCTTACGCCTGTCCCCAGTCCTCCTGGCAGAACCAGAGCGCCTTGTGGCAGCCACCAACTCGGGGAGGTCAAGTCCCAGCTGCCTCGCCTCGTAGCAGGAGTAAACGCAGCTTGACCTGCGCTGGAGCTCTTGCTGGAGAGTCAATGCCCAAGCCTCGGCGTCATTCTTCAGCTTGTCCTGGACCTCTACGATGACCTCCAGGTCCTCCCACGTCACCTTGTTGGGGGCGGGGTGGCTGACTCTCAGCTGCTCGGACACGCGCTCCTTGTACTCCTTGATGCGCAGCCCCTTGACGCACTCCTCTATGTCCTGCCTGACGATGGCGTCCTCTACCTTCTTGCCAACGTTCAGCGCAAACTCCCTGCGGCGGCAGCTCTTCACGTAGGCGAGGCCATCTTGCTCGGGGGTCTGCGACTTGGCCACCAGCAGGTCCTCCTTCTCCTTGGTGCCCTTCATCAGAAATTTGGCCTCAAGTTCTGCGACGAAAGCCCTCAGAGCCCAGAAGTAATGAGTCTCTTCAGTACCATCCTCGCCTGTAAGGCCCCTGGTCGATGTTCCCACCTCTTCCCACTCTTGAGACTCTACTGGAATATCCCGGTTCAAGATATCAGGCAGTCAGTGAACCAATATAGATAAACTCTCTTAAGAAATAAACCCTAAGCTAGATATACCCGGAACGGTCACGGAGTCGGAACGGTCTCGAGTCTAGCTACCTGTGACACCTTGATGTGTCACAACACGGGCTTACGGATCAGTCACAGGTCGAGTGTTGGCTACCTAGGAATCTGTCATAGGGGCCTGCACCGGGACTCCCGGTCAGGGCTGCCTATACAGATTTCAGCACACCACCCGAGCACTGCGGGTGGTGACTGACAGGTAAGTCAGAGAAGTTAAGACAAGTTAGGGTAGGAGCTAGGGTGACAAACCTAACTGCTAATCCAACTGTGCTATTCTGATACACAAATGTGAAACCCTCTAGCCGGCACAAGTGCAGAAATATACAGGTACTCAGGTCCTGCTAAACTACTGAAAAGCACTGTGGCAGCAAACCAGATCGAAGATTGTAGATGTCAAAGTAAAGCATAAACCAAATTGAAGACCATGTTGAGGTCAAAGCACATCTCAGCACACCACCAGAGTGGTGCACTGCCAGAGCCAGAAGGAAAGCTACTCGGGGTCAAAGTCCAGAGGAGCACCGTCACCACAATGTCCACGGTAGTAGCCTGCAACACTGCTCTCCAGTGGGTCAGGCGGCCGGTGAACCACCGTCGCGGCACCCAGGGAGTGCAGTACTGCATCCAGAGTGGCGGCGGGGGTCCAGCTCGGATATACCGGGGTAGATGCATAAGTCTCCCCTGCACAGCACAGGCTGCGGTGCAGCCCGACCCGATACCTGCACAGAGTCGATGTCATTGGCCGCCGTGTAGGCGGCAGCTCCCACTCCCATGATCGAGATCAAAAGAAAGAGAGAGACAAAGTAATGAAATCCCCACGGGCCCGCGTGTGCGGGGAAGCCCCATGGCGGCTTGCCACAACCGTAGGTGCGGGATGCACCACCAGACTGAGGCACGTGGGTCGCGGACTCCGACGCATGATTTGCCGAAATGGCCGGAGTCCGCGGCTTCACGATGAAGCTGCCGTCGGCGAGGTCCTCGTAATCGTCCGTGTCGTAACCCGTGAGATCAACCTGCCCGATGGCGGCGTGGTTGACGGTCTGAACGAACCCCGCGAACTCACCGTCCGCGTCCGCTGTGGTGGTTACCCGCGCCGATTGCAGTGGCGCGGGTTTCACATCCTTTCCCTGCGAGACAGGCATAGCAGGGGCCGGCCAGTGTCGCTGTCACGAGTTATCGGACATAGGTCCCGTTTTAAACATTTCGTAGGTCCGTGAGCGGTCCGCACGGTCCGTGATGAAACGTCGATAGGTCCGCGAGCGGTCCACACGGTCCAACAAAAAATTCAGCCGAACATCGAACTCATATATCGAGATCGATATAGGGCTGGAATTAACACACACACACACACACATAGTAGAGAGAGAGAGAGAGAGAGAGAGCTGAATTTAACACACATATATGGCCGGATTCAAGTCTTATACAATATCGGGTAGGTCGAATTCACATAGGTCGAAGATTTCGGCATTATCGTCAAACTTATTAAATTCAAAGTAATGCGCATAATACTCTATGGGAGATAAAGTGCAGAATCAATACACACATAAATTAATGTACCATTACCCATAAACATGATTGTATAATAACTAAAAAGACAAATAAAACCAAGAGAAATGTCTGATGTGCTGAATGCCGCATAGTAAAGTCGAGTGTGTTTTGTGAAGTGTCCCGGGAAGAAACCTCGAAACGAAACCGTCTGCAAATCCACATATATCATATCGACGAATAGGAGAAACGGACGGATGCATATTGATCTTGGATGCTCACGAATAGTTGTATTATGGGATAAGTCCCCCATATGTCCACGCGGCAGTCTGGGACCGGTACAATGGTGGCAGATTATGGATAGGTCCCGCATAGGTCCACACGGTCAGGGCCAGAATCGCCAATTCTGCTCATAGGTCCGATCGGAAACGCGCGACAGGTCCCCAATAGGTCCGAGGCACGATTTGGGGGGTCCGATAGGTCCAGGACCGGTCAATTAGGCCTTGACAGCGACACTGGGGCCGGCACGGCGGATGCCGATGCCGCCGCACCACCTGCCGGAACCTGCTCCTCCGGCGTGGTCCCCGCTGCGGCGGGTCCGCACACCAAAGCCGAAGCTTGCTGCTCGACGACGCCAGGAGGCGGGAAAGATGCGTGTGTGAAGTGCACCTGGTGATTGGCCGCGGAGTGAACCTCCGCGGCAAGATCGTCGAGCCGTCGGAGAATGTCGTCTCCTACGGGCTCGTCGGAAGCTGACTGCTGCTCCACCGCGAAGCCGTAGGCGGACACGTCGATGCCGCCCACCGCTCCCGCACAAAGCACCGCAGGCGGCCCGTACGCGGCGGCCGCTCGAGCAAAGGACTCCGCGCCATCGTCCGCCGCCTGTCACGGGGAGCCCAATCTTGCCCCCCCCACTGTAAGGGGGGGGCACAGTGGGTCTCCTGCCTGTCACCCCTCAGCCCGAGGTGTCACCAGTGTCCGTTGTCACGGTTGTCGGCGTGCTATAAAACACTCACCTAAGTATTTTATATCATCTTAGTATTTGAGAACACCTGCCCCTGCGAGACTGTTCTGCACACACGCATTCGACATATATATCGACATATATATATCTCACTTCTTGTCAGGTTATCGGCCACCACTTGTGGGTGTTCGTTGATTACTTTTGATCCTTGGAGGGCACGTCGAAACTCCTTGAAAACCGCCGCACGTCGCCGGCAGCTGACGCACGTCGCCGTCAGCAACTACATCTCGACCTCGGCCACCGTTGAAGATCGCGGCCGCGTCCAAAATTTTATCACCAAACCGTGGGCAATTTGGGCTACAGTTGTGCCCTGTTGTTTTTACGCAAATTCCAATATTCCCAACTACGTGCCCTACAGTACACTCTGGACAGCAGCGCCCGAACTGTGGCAAAACTGGCTTACCGCACGTTATTTTTGACCTCACCGCCGTTTTTCTCGTCGAATTTCACCCCAATTTGGCTTTTACATCGCCCGATTTGGTTAATTTTACGAAGAGTTACGTTTTAGACACGCACCCAAACGCGCCCTCGCCTTTCTGGACAGCAGCACCGCTCCTGCAGGACAACTGGCTTGCCGCACGACTTGTTTGACGTCACCGGCGTCTTCCTCGTCAAAATCTGCTCCAATTTGACTCATCCATCGCTGGATTTGGTTCATTTTTCAGAAAGTTATGTCTTCGCTTGGGAACCCTAACTTCGCGTTCGCGGAATTCTCCAGCCAGCGGTCAGCCACCATGTCCGCTGACCGCCAGAATGCGCGCATTGTGCCCGGAGGCACAACGTGAGCCGATATGCCTATGCGTCTGTATGTGTGCCATCGGGAGTAATCTTGGATTGGCACGATGACAGTGAAATTGGGCTTGAAATCACGATGAGAATGAGTACCAGATGTCCGGGGTATGACAGTATGACACTATGACAGTATGACAGTATGACAGTATGACACTATAGTAGTATGACAGTACTGTGGGGGGTGTCATCGTGGAACTCAGTCAGACCCTCGAAGAATGGTCAGATTCGCATCGGGGTTGAAAAGACAATGAAATCGAATATCAGATGTCAGGGCTATGACAGTATGACAGTATGATATGACAGTATGACAGTATGACAGTACAGTAGTATGACAGTACTGTGTGGCAGTCATCGTGTCAGTCTGTCGACATAGCATCTGAATCGAGAATGACGAATCGGAATTAGAAATGAGATCGGATCGGGAATTGAACGTTGAGCCGAAGTGTGACATCGGCTGTCGAGTGGTTGACCCTGCAACCTGAGTGACGAGTGAATAAGTGGAGCACTTGAGAAGTGTTTAGCCTTCAGAACTCGGAACCGAATTATCGTTTGTACCTCAATCTGGCCCTGATCCAGTGTATTATAAAATCCGAATTGTGTACCTTTGCACGTTCAATCAAAAACATATTTCCGAGCATCTGTCGTAGTGCCCCAGGCACAATTGGTATCAATAAGCGTTATCTGAACACCTCCGCGCGTTCAGCCACGGCCACACTGTAACTTCCGTTATACTGAAGGGGGAGAACCGTACTTTTGGGAAACTTTGCGCAACTTTTACGTCAGAAATACCATTTTTTTTCAAAGAAGGAACCCGTATACTGCTCCCAAAAGTCACCAAACATCAGCATAACGTCCCCTTAACACTGGGGGCCCAACCAGGCTCTCGTTGGTCAAGATTGGTTTTCCGATCTTAAGTTCCAAGTCTGCCCCAGGCTACAAACAACCGTCAGGGAGCACCCTAAAGGGTTTCCCCGGTTTATAGTAGCCAGAAAAACCTCATCAGTAATACCTCACTTTTAAGAGAATCGACGATAAGAGACCATTGACGTTTTGGGGGGCGCGTTTTTTCCGATGACCCTGAGCCTTTTCAAATCGTTAAGAGAATGGGTCCAAATAAGAGAACGGGAGCTGGCTAGATGAGAAAATATGGTTGGGAAACCATGTTAAACCATGTATTAAATATGGTATGGTCGCAAATAAGGAACAAGCCTGGCTATCGCTGACCTTATTGGATCGCGCTTCGTTAAGCGCCGTTGGCGTGTTGGGGGGTTCACTTTTTTCCGTGAAATTTGGTGACCGCATATGCCTGTTCTCTTAAATGCGGTATTCTTGTAGCCCACCTCCCAGAGCCTTGAAAAGGCGAAAAACAGCCAAAAACAGCCCAAAATAGCCGTTTTAGCCAGTTTCCAGCCTACCCCAAAACCTCTCCCAGTAGCCCCCACCACCAAAAACCCCTTCCTTAGACCCCATAGAACAGCCTAGAACCCCCCGATACCGCCCTCACGGCCATCGGTAGTGGAGAAAGCCCCTCCAAATAGCGCTTTCAGCAGCCTCTGGACAGTTTCTCTAGCACCTTTTGGTACCCTCCAGCAGTACCTTGACTGGAGCATTTTGGGACCTACGGAGCACAAATATCGTCTGGAGCCTTACTGAACCCCTGGGTTGGACCTGAGACACCTCCTTTCGCAGTTGCTTGACTTTTGCCCGCGCACCTTAGCACTCAAAAATCGTGTCGCGGAGCCCTGGCGAAATTTTGAGTTCGCTGGTGTATGGCCTCCACAAGAATTCCCCCACAAGAATACAGAAGAGCGTGGTGGAAGCAGGGGCCTCTGAAGTGGGTATTCCCTCCAGATCCTACCTACCCACCAGCAGGCGCTTTCTGGCAGAGCGGCCCTCCTTCCCCCTCTTCCTCTGACGACGAAGTGGAGGACAGCGACTAAACGCCTGGACAGAGTCACTCTGGCTATCCCACCAGCGCGCCACGACGACGAGTGGCATCGGCAAGGGAACTACCACTTCCACTACCCGATCACTCAAGTTCTAGCAGTCTTTCCCGCGCTTCCTGGTGCATTCCCAATACACGTGATCGACGGCGTCCCCCCATCTCCAGATCTTAGCCCCGCTCCTTCTCCTCCTCCTTCGCCCCCAGAAAGCGACATCGAAGAGTAAATAAAAGGCGGGCAGACTCTATCCTCTGCTCACCTGTGGCTTTTGCCACACCCAGCTCTCGATTTGATCAGCTCAACAGTATCATGTCGCAGCATACATCAGAGCCGCTTTCCAACATGGGAGTCAGTGCAGAACCTCTACGCCCCCCATTATTTTCACCCCTTTCTCTACAGCAGCTACAGCAGCAGCAGTTACAGCAGCAGCAACAGCAGCAGCGGCAGCAACAGCAGCAGCAGCAGCAGCAACAGCAGCAGCAGCAGCAGCAACAGCAGCAGCAACCACAGCCGCAACAGCTGGTACCTACTACTTCAATGCTGTACGACCCTGCGGCGGACCCCTCACTGCAGCCGCCCTTCATTAGCATTGGCGCCGCAATTCTCCCAGACCCCCTGCAAGCACCCCCTGATGGCGGATTCCGACAGGGCGCTCCGAGCGGGGCCTCGGTGGAGGGCAGCTTGACGAGCTCCTCCACCGTGATCCTTTCGAAGTCGTCGTTGCCGAGATGCTTCGCTATGTTGGTGAGGGTGCGGTAGCGCATGAGCGATCGAATCGTGTTGACGAAGCGCTTGTGCTGCATTTTGGTGTCCGAGTCGGCGCATTTGCTGCAGTTGATGAAGTCGGTGAAGCACTGGGTGTAGGTCCAACGGGAGCCGTCGTCCTCCGGCTCCTCGTCGACTCTGTCAAGCTGTCGTCGCACGTGCTCGTTGTATGCGGCCGAGTCGCGCGTGCTCTCGAATCGGGAGGTCGTGCGCGCCTTCTCGTCCATCATGCATAAGGTCTTCCACATGTCGCTCATGCCCAGCTCCTTAAACTTGACGTCGCCGCGCATCCATTCGTCATCTCGGACACACTTGGCCCAAATGAGCAGACTGATTCTCAGCATGTAGTTGAACAGCCTGGTGTGCACCGAACCGAAGGTGTGCGCGCTGCTCTCGAACTCGGCGTACCACTGATTTCTCATGCGTTGGTAGTGCACGTTGGTTTTGGGCTTGCCGATCTTCTCGGCGAGGCATCTACCTTTTTTGGCCCGAGGGCCGTCGTACATGGGACCCGTGCATCCGACACCCTGCGCGAAGCTGTTGTTGGCGTCCTCGTGCACGCTTTGTCGCTTTCGTGCACGAGAGAAACCTGGTCGAACATGAGCGGAGCCGAACCCAGCAGGTAGCCGCACTCCATGCACACCGCTTCGCACTCCTGCGTGCTGGTGAGCTTCTGAGATTCCGGCTCGGAGCAGCCACACGCCGCGACCAGATGAGTGTTGCCCGGTACCATAACGTAGCGCGTGTCGGCTATTCTGCTCGCGTGAAAAGTTTTTCGACAAAAAACGTTTTTCGACCAAAAAAGTTTTTCGCGGGAGCGGGGTTCAGGCTGGGCACCCAAGAATTGTGACAGACGGCGAGCGGCAAAAGGGTTTATGTAGGGCAGCGGTCGAGCAGCTCGAGCTCGATCCATCGAAGTTACACAAGTTCGATCGACGTCGAATGCGATCGATCGAACGGTCGATATCGAATGTGGGGCGATCGAACGGTCGATATCGAGCGTGGGGCGATCGAACGGTCGATATCGAATGTGGGGCGATCGAACGGTCGATATTGAGCGTGGGGCGATCGAACGGTCGATTTGGGAGCGCCTTTTGGCCAACTTTTGGTGCGCGACACCGGTTTTCCGAGACGGACCCGTTCGTTCGAGTGTGATCGCCTTTGGGAGCGCCTTTCCCTTTTGGCCAACTTTTGGTGCGCGATACCGGTTTTTCCGAGACGGACCCGTTCGAGTGTGGTCGCCCTTGGGAGCGCCTTTGGCCAACTTTTTGGTGCGCGCACAATCGGCTTCGAGACGGACCCGTTCGTTCGAGTGTGTAATGCCCTTTGGGAGCGCCTTTGGCCAACTTTGGTGCGCGACACCGGTTTTCCGAGACGGACCTGCCTCGTTCGAGTGTGTGGTCGCCCTTGGGAGCGCCTTTTGGCCAACTTTTGCGCGCGACACCGGTTTTCCGAGACGGACCTGCTCCGTTCGGAGTGTGACGCCTTTGGGAGCGCCTTTTCGCCAACTTTTGGTGCGCGACACCGGTTTTCCGAGACGGACCCGTTCGCTCGAGCGTGGTCGCCCTTTGGGAGCGCCTTTGGCCAATCTTTGTGCGCGACACCGGTTTTCCGAGACGGACCCGTTCGTTCGAGTGTGTGGTCGCCCTTTGGGAGCGTGCCTTTTGGCCAACTTTTCTCTTTTTGCGTGCGCGACACCGGTTTCGAGACGGACCCGTTTGTCGTCTGAGTGTGGTCGCCCTTGGGAGCGCCTTTTGGCCAACTTTTGCGTGACACCGGTTTTCCGAGACGGACCCGTTCGTTCGAGTGTGGTCGCCTCTGGGAGCGCCTTTGGCCAACTTTGCGCGCTGACACCGTTTCCGAGACGGACCCGTTCGTTCGAGTGTGGTCGCCCTTAGGAGCGCCTTGGCCAACTTTTGGTGCGCGACACCGGTTTTCCGGAGACGGACCCGTTCGTTCGAGTGTGGTCGCCCTTGGGAGCGCCTCTTGGCCAACTTTTGGTGCGCGACACCGGTTTTCCGAGACGGACCCGTTCGTTCGAGTGTGGTCGCCCTTGGGAGCGCCT
>LGRX02005441.1:0-24183 GCA_001247695.2 Cymbomonas tetramitiformis
TCTTAAACACACCCACCGCCCCGTCCACATTCTTAAAATGACCCACTGATTCCCCGCATGATTTTGGCGGCCCGGCGGAAGTTTTTGAATGCTTTCGTGTTGTTTGTTTTCAGGAACCTCGCCACCTCCACGCCAGGAAGGGTGTGCTCGTCCAGCGGCGGTGCAAGAGGTGCCGATCACTTTTGGCGACAAACCCGTCAACGAATTCACGGAGAACGATTTCTTCTTCTATGGAGCATTCCCGTGGTTATTTTTTACTGCGCACCATGGGTTGCCGAAGTCGTCATTGTCATCGCGCCATACACGGCATTTGTTATTGCAATATGACATCCGCTTCGACAACGCCGATGTTATTCTCACGTTATTCAATCAAGCCCAACGCCACGCAGCATGTCGCCAGGTCGCGGCGAAAGTAAAGTCGGATGATGCTTCCATCGATCGATTTATGGAGATCATTCGGCGACCCGATTTTCGAAAGGCCCTGGAGGAAGCGGCCAAGGACCCCGAAAGTGACGCCGCCAAAAAACTTCTGGCGGAAATAACTCCCATCCTCCGATTGAGTGGCGGGACTGTCCCTTATGGGCCCGGCGAGCGAGCGCAGAACATCTCCAAGATGATGGCCATGAGTTACATGTATGGCAGCCCCACCTTCTTCATCACGATATCCCCACCAGACATGGACAATATGCTCACCATCCGCTTCTGTAAGCCATCCTCGAAGGACCCCATGAAGCCGTCCGATGAGGAAGGCTTCGGATTTGCTATCCAAACCACGCCAACACAACGCGCCGCCTTGTTAGCTGAACACCCCGCTGCCGCGGCCGAGAGTTTCAGAATTTTGATGAAGGCCGCCGTCGAAGGTCTTTTGGGGCTGCATCTCGAGGGAGACACAAAGAGAACGCAACCGCTGGGATCTCGGGATCCGTGCGTTTTTGGGGGCATGCTTGCCGCATTTTTGGCGGTAATTGAAGCCCAACAGCGGGGCGCTCTGCACTTACACGGTTGCCTCTTTGGATGCGCTATCGCCGGCATTATTTTGGAGAAGATAGCCGAGGATCCAGAGCTCGCCTCCAGAGCAGGAAAAGTGCTCGACACTATAGTGCAAGCACATTTGCCCACATGGGCGCATGAAGAAGTTCATGCACGCCGCGCCAAAGAGGACCCGGCAGAGAGAGCCGCACCTCGGCTCGCACTCTACGATTCCCCCTTACCGCTGGATCGGGAACCCGAGGTAATATGTTCTCCGTGCTATCAGAACGCTCCGCCGCCGGATGCGCCGCCGCCGGATACTCGGAACGGCACTCCGTTCGATGTTCGCTGGGCTCGAGTGTCGGCTTATTCGAACCGTCATGACCGACACACCTTCACTTGTAGGAAGCCGCCAAACGGTCGATACGGTTGTCGCCTATGCATGCCTCAAGCTCTACGTACCCAGGATACTGGGCCAACCGAACTCATTGTGGTTGGTGATGGCAATGATTCCTACGTGGATACCGAAGGAATTACGCGGTTCAACGTGATGGCGGCGGAGACTATTGCCCCCCGTGAACTTCGTGACCCTGCGACTCTTAGCATCGATGCACCTCTCGTGGAACCCGACAAACGCGTAATAGTTTGGGAACCTTATAGACCCAAAAACGACGACACCTTCATGACGGCCTTCAATCGTGCATTCACCGCAGTCATGGGGGGCAACACGGCCATGTACATGCTTGGGTCCGCGGAGCAGGCGAAAGCTGCTGGCTACTATATGTTCAAGTATATGGTGAAGGATCCGTGGGAACCCGCTATTACCTTATCTTGCTTATACGAGGCCACTAAGTCCGTCGCTCACCGGCCCTCGGTTGCCGAGAATTCGGGTACGGAAGTGAGAACCGCTCAACATGTTATCACGCGCACTCTGAACAATATTACGGGGGCTCAAGAAGTTGGCGTAGAACAGGCGGCATCCTTCTTACTCGGATTGCCAACCGTTCCGACAAGTGAGCGCTTTTGGTACGTGCACATATGGGCGGCGGTTAAGGCGTTTTGCTAGCGAGCAAGGCATTGGCTTGGCGCAAGGCGACGAAACCGTCGGAGGTCATGGAGAGCGACCGGACGATGATATCGATTGTGACGATGAAGACCTCGAGGATGCCGACATGTTCCCCGGGATTGATGCCGACGATGTCGTCCCTGACTATGGGGAAGCGGAAGTCATCGGCCAAGCTCGCAGAGTGCAAGGTGATGCCGGCGCTACCGTATATCGTGACATCGACGGTGAACCGATCCCGGTCGCTCAGCATACGCATTACCTTTACCGGGGTAACGAGTTAGCTAATCTGAATTTGGTGGAGTATGGCGCCCTTGTGGATGTGGTGCGGCAACCCAAAAAACCGGAGGATGAAGAAATGCCGGGACCGACCTCTCCCCGCTGCGTCCAGAACATTCCCGAAACCGGCTTGGTTGTCGAAATGCCGGCTCCTCAACGTGGACGGCCTGTGAACGGACTAT
Source organism: Cymbomonas tetramitiformis (assembly GCA_001247695.2). Classification (NCBI taxonomy): domain Eukaryota; kingdom Viridiplantae; phylum Chlorophyta; class Pyramimonadophyceae; order Pyramimonadales; family Pyramimonadaceae; genus Cymbomonas; species Cymbomonas tetramitiformis. The sequence continues at coordinate 2,494 of LGRX02005441.1, forward strand.
TTCGATTTCATCCCGATCATCCCTTGCACGACACCCACGTGCAGCGTATCCGATCTAAGTTCAAATGTCCCATCTTAGCAGGTGGGCCTCCCCCTAAGTATCCTGGACCACGTATTATTGGGAACAAGACCTGGACGAAGAAGGCCGAGAAATACGGCGCATATATGCTCGCGTTAATCAAACCTTGGGATATTTCCGAATGGACGGCTTGCATGGATTCCGCCGACGCCGTCGAAGCACAAAATCTAAAGGGTCCGGCCACCGGCTGGGACGTTTTTTTGTGATTGGTGCCAAGCCGCCTCCCGGCCGGATGCACCTTTCATTATGCGGGCACGCCTTGCGTATGTCGAGAATGTGACCTTTGGACTCAACGTGAATTAGCGGAAGAAAAAGATTCTGACCCAGTGGCGTGCCCGAGCGGTCGTGGATTGGGAAACGCTTGAAACCGCAGCTGAGACTGGTCAAGGTCCGTACGTTCCCCCGGCAAACCCTACTGGAGAGAAAGTGCCTATGCGTGACCGAGATATGGAGTTGGATGCGTTGATCGAGGAAATCCGTACACGCAACCTTCAAGTGTTGGAAGATGCCGAGGGCGCTGATGGAGATTCTCGGCTTGATGCGTTGAAAGCGGAGCGCAAGTTTGTGCAGGGCTCCGTCGACTTCTTTGAGCGGATTCACACCGAGACCATGCCGGCGACCGGCGATGACCGCGTGAACAATCCGTCCACCGATGTTCAGGGACCCACCCGCGTAGGCCGTCCTGATTTGGTCTCATCCTACACCGAACAAGATGCCAATCGTGTAGCGGAAGTTATGGCACAAGAGCCGGACGCGTCCATCCCGGAACAACGAACTGTCGCTACGGACGAGACCGCTTCGCCTCATGATATTGGAGCAGGCGTCGATCCTCACATTCGAGTTTGTCCCGCCGACTTTCAATCCAAGACCGAGGCCAAGATTTTCGATCACCTCCTTGGGTGGCTTCGACTACAAACAGGCGACGGTCCATCTCGTCATCGAGCGGCACGCCCCTTTGTCATTCTTTCGGACGCGAAACGACCTTACCCTCGCGTGTCAACATTTCTTTCATCGGTATCCCATCTTGGCGTTCCATCGGACAACATTGGATGCCTCCGCATGCCTTCCACCCCCTCCGATGAATTTGGGGCCTTTGCTCACGAGATGTGCCCTAACGTATATGACGCTTTGTTTGGCACCGGACCCATCCCAGCGGATCATGCCATCTTCAAATGTCGGCTGCTTCTCGTTCCAAAGTGCGTATACGACGATGCCGCTCTCTTCGCCCGCTTACAACAGCTTTGTGCGACGAGGTTGGCGGTGGAAGGAATGCCTATGGAGGAGCGTGATACGTGGGGCGGATTGGCCATAATGGTGGTAGGCGACTTCGACGGAGCTTCGTTTTTAATCACCACCGATCTAAACGCAGGTCAACGTGATGCGGTCACCCCCGTGTTGCCATGGTTATCCCTATGTCTGGCCGCCGAGGCGCAGAGCAAGCCTCCTCCACCTCCACCGACGACTTCCTTGTGGGACGGCGGACCGGGCACCGGCAAGAGTTACGTCGCCAAAGCCTTGTGCACCGCCGCGAATTTTTTATCCGGTCATGATGGCACCGTGGTTTGCTGCGCTCCGTCCGGGATTGCGGCGGCTCTCATCCCAGGTGCGCGGACCATTCATAACTTGGGTGATATGAAGCCCACGGAAGCTTGCAGGGCGGTGCCTTTGAAGGCCATGAATCCGGGCACGAAGGCGGAGTACGCGGTGCGCCTTGGCCCCGGTACCGCCTACATATTACTTATCGACGAAATCTCCATGGTTGAGGCATGCTTGTATGGACATCTTCAAGATCGTTGTGCCGAAATCCGACGAGTCGGCGACCAGGCCAAAACTGAATGGGGGGGACTAGCGGTGGTGGCTGTGGGCGATTTTGGACAACTAGCCCCGTGGGAAAATCGTTGTACAAACAAGCTTTAAACGTCTTTTCCGGCCAACGATCATTTGATGTGGCGGAGAAAGCTGGTCGTCTATTCCAAGCTATCCGGCGCTATCCATTAACCGAACAGGTATTTCCGATCACTTTAATACCTCCTGGAAATCTTATTTTCTTTCAATACCGAATCCTTCCGCGGTTTTTGCATGCGACCGCGAACATTATTGGTGTGTTGATGTTCGTACGCAGGTTCGAGCAGCTAGTGACCCGGATCACGTCCGCTTCATTGAACGATGCCGTTCGCAGGAACGACCCATTACGCAGTCCGATTTGGACCGGCTGAAGGTGCTCACGGCATCGGATGTACAAATGGACCGCGATTGGCTCTTCGCGACGGTGGCAGTGACTGGCAATCGGCAACGGCAAGCTATCAATGATGTGCGTGCACGGCATTTTGCGCGGCTCAGTGGACAACCGATAATTCGTTGGAAGCGACCTATTGCAACCACACTTTTGGACTCCCGACATGAAGACGTGATCCGGTCGGAATTTCCCGAATTGACAGGCACTTTCGTGGCCGGTGCGCCTGGAATTATTCTAAACAACGACTTAAATCCTTCGCGTGGTTTAGCGAACGGCACGCCCGCCAAATTCCACAGCCCGATTCTCCGAGATGAAAGCAGGTCCACCGATGCGGCGAAAATCAACAATGCGAATCCTGGCGAGGAGGTGTGGATCGAGCCGCCTTACGCGGTCAATGTTCTCATTGAGCATCCGGATTCCACAAACTGGTCCGATCAAGCGACATTAGCTCCCGAGCTTCGAGACTCGGCGAGCGAGGGAAATATGCGTGAGAATGTCACTCGTCCGCGCAGTATCGTACTTCCAGTTAAGATCTGCAAGCGTCTCGAGGAACTCCCCGTGAATCGCGCCTCCCGCAAAAGTAAGATATATTATCGAACTCATGGGCTTGATCTTGCGTTCGCCTTGACCTTTCACAAATTCCAAGGCCAAACCGTGGACAAAATTATATTAGATCTAAGCCAAACGCCGAAGAATGTCTTCAACCTATGCTTTCAAGCATTTTATGTCGGGATGACGCGTGTGAAGAAGTCCAGCTGCATTCGTATATTACCCGGGCCCGATGGGCAAATGCCAAAGCTATCTCATTTGCTGAATCTTAAGCCGGATCCGGAGCTCCAAAGATGGTTAGATGCATTTGATCGGCGGACTCGTGAATGGAAACAACCGCCGGCCGTGAAACGGATGCCCCGTCGCAAATCCGCTAAAAAGGCACAACCCAACAGTAGAGGCAATGGAGCCGGTGCCGCGGGCGATACGGTCACTCAAGAACGACAAGGGCGTGGCGGCCGTGGGAAAGGGAAAAGTGGTGCTCGTGCCGCGGGCGATACGGTCACTCAAGAACGACAAGGGCGTGGCGGCCGTGGGAAAGGGAAAAGTGGTGCTCGCGCGACGAAGGGTAGCCAAGGTGGTAGGGGTGAAATCTCCGCATCGGTGCAACCGGTGGCATCGAGCTTTGAACAATTTCTCAACAACCCTCGTAATTTCCACTCGTAATAATGTATGCTTTTCGTGATTGAGATGACCTTGCCCCATTTTCGTGTGCAAAGTGTTGTTATGCATTACGCGATGTACGACTCTTGAAAATATGTGCTAGGGATTCGTACCACGCCGTGCTAGACGACAACCGATAATATGTGATAACAATTCACCGCATCCCGCAGTATACGGCTCTCGAAAAAATGCGTTAGGAAATCGTGGCACGCCGTGCTGGACGACGCCCAAAAATATGTGATAACAATTCACCGCATACCGCAACATATGACTCTCGAAAATATGTGCTATGAATGGCACGCCGTGCAAGACGCCTCCCGAAAATATGTGATATCGAATCACCGCATTCCGCGATATACGACTCTCTAACATATGTGATAGAAATTCATGACGCGCCGTGATACGAGACGACTACCGAAAGTAGGTGCATATGTAGGATATGTATGAACAAAAAAAGCGAAAGTATTTGGGCGCAGTCCAAAAAAAAGTGTACTTACGGGGGGGTGTGGGGCGGAGCCCCACTGGGCTCAGTCTTAAAAACTTTTCCGTATTGATACAGAAGAGGAGACGGAGGGTCCAACGCAACGCGCCTTCATTGTACAAGTATCACATAGATATATATAATCCTGCATATATTTATATCAATAAATATATGTATAATATAATTTATCTGTTATCTAGGGGTTTGCCTGATAATACATATCTTATATACTATAATATAATATCATATCATATATAATTTCCCCAAAATATTTATATGGATATATATTCCCACACCTGGCTGGGACCTGGGATGGGAGCGCGACTGCGCGAGCGCCCAGTCGCAGTGGCGATGACGCTGGCGCAGACGCTGGCGCAGACGCTGGCGCTGGCGCTGGCGCTGGCGCTGGCGTGGGAATCGGGCGAGGGGCAAATTTTGACGCGCGCGTTAGGTTACGCACACCCATTCGGAAATGTTTTGTTCCGTTTTGGTGTAATTAAGTTCTGCAGAATTTAAAGCGTCAGAATTTCACTTTCATCGGACCCGGAAACCACGATGGCATCTGAGACGAGAAACCGATGAAATCTAATTTAGCTAAAACGTTTCAAGGAAGACCTAGTGTTCATATTAAGTACAAATGTAGTGTTATAGAGAGGAGTGTTTGTGCGAAGTCACACAATATGACATCTGTTTATTTGCGTTCGGCGCGATGCCTTCCTCCATCTCGGGCGTGTGAACAAGTAATTTTGCGGCGTTCTGAAAATTTTAGAGACAAGTTAACGACCTTCTTGTATCCAGGCAAGTTAGAGGTTAGAAATATCGTCTGATGTTTCGGGGTTCAGCTTCAAATTGTGTCAGCTCGTAAGCTTGGCCATAAATTTCGCTAAGCACCCTCTGATGTCAGCGTTGTGACTTTTAAAGAGAGACACAATATTGACAATGGACGCCGAGCTGTGGAAATTGCGAAACCGTGCAGCGCCTAAGATAGAGCACAGTCAAGTACCACGACCAAGCCCGAAGCAAGTGGTATACCCAGCAGTCGAGACTTATAACTTTCGCGATAAGCGCGAAATAAAATCAAAGGCGCATTCACGTGGTGGCCAAAAGTCTAAGGAACCTGCATATCCACGACAGATTAAGGTAGCGCGCTTTTTCCGGCAAAGAATTTCTCTTTGCACCGTTACAGCGCGCAACGAAGAATCGAGGAAACGCGTTCTGTTCTCACTTTGAGTGTTGAGTAAAGGCCAATGGCTCGTATGCTCGTGGGTAAGAAGGGAATTTCCTCGCATTAGGGTAAGAAAGCGTGCACAGGCGTTTTTGCTGCTTTGTTGGCGTGTGCTTACTGCTCACTGAGTTGAACTTTCGTTGTTCTCTTTGAGTCTTGGCGCTTTGGATGTTTGCTTTGCAAACTAATGGGAAGTGCTTGAACGCTCTTACCTCTCAGGACGAAGTTCGAATTCCAAAGCCCCCACTTGTTATCCGCGCGGACGTGCGAACTGCTCCTGGTGTACGCCGGGTGCCGAATCGCTCGCTGGTATGGCGTTCTCCAGGTTCCCCTTGCGTTCGTAAGGCATACACGCCGACACGTTGAGTGATACAGTCATGAATCGCCTTGATTGCCCTGTCTGCATATTCCGCGTTCGTACTCTGGTCGCGGTTTGCCGATTCGGCCGCGCTCGCGTTGTTCCGTCAAGCTTCCAGCATTCCGTGCCTCGATTTCGCCTCGTATGCACTGCGCATACCATGTGCACTCCGAATACACTACGCAACTTGCAACTGTTGGTATTCTGTGGCTCTCGACTCCTTTACAGCCCCTCGTTTTGCCATCTGTGTTTTGCATGTGTTGGTGAAGCCAGTTTTTGGAGCTTCCATTGAGGAGGTCTAGCCTTTGACTCTGCTTCTGCAGGTCGCTTTGAATCAAGCCACTCCCTCATCTCCTCCGGCGCGGCAGAGCAGCTCTCAAAGGCTCCTCCCTCGGGAACCCCCCAAGAAAGCTCCAGCCAAGCAGCCCCCGGACACTCCACGTACCCATCTCCCGCGAATCAAGTTACTCCAGGTAGAATCTTCCGCGTTTCATTGTCTCGCATCTACGTGTTTGCAGCTTGCAGCAACCATGACTCTCCCATATACCCCCAACGCGCACGCTCTAATGACGTTGAATCGCGCTGCTTTACTGTGCGCCTTGCTGCTGTAGTGTGCGTCTTGCATGCTGGTCGTGCGCACACCTTCGGCTGGTTGTGCGCGCGTGCGCGGCACGCTGGGAGCTGGAGGGAAGCTCTGGTTACTGCATGCGTGTCTTGCACCACATGCGACAGGAGTCCCAGTGACGTGGGCATCTTCTTACTGACGGTATATGTGCCGTGCAGCGCAACGAACCCGCAGAGGAGGATTCTGAGGTTTCAGAGGATGAGGGTAAGGATTAGATTGGCATCGAAGGCAGAAAGCCCTCTTCGAGGCGGTCGCGCTGAGCTGTCAATTGGCATCAGATACTAGATCCTATGCATCTGTAGACGGTTTCCAGGTTTTTGTTCCGCAGCCATCAACTAGGGTTCCACACTATTAGGGGAAACATCTTCCACCTGTGCACCTGGAGTTCCGCTTGTTGCGCCGGCATCGCCGAGGTGGGACAGTAGAGTTATGGTTTAGAGTTTAATGTATCGAGCATGCTGAGATGAAGCAATACTTCCGGAATCGCCGATCCCCAATAGCTCACGTTGATTTCCTGCCACATGCAGAGGAGAATATGGATGTCCAAATGCCACCCATCAGTTCCACGGTGGTTCCACGAAGTGTCCAGCAAATGATATCCAATCACACTGCAGCCGAATTCTACCCCAGCTTGTTGGGATCGCCTATCAAAATATACTCCACCAGGTGGTTTTCAGCTCCCATGGCACCCCCTTGTCGAATTGAGAGTGCCGGCGTCCCTGGGTTAGAGCTGGGGCACCCCTTAGTTGTTGCTGAGAGTGCTGGTTTGTTAGCGACGAGCCTGAGTGCAAGTGTTCCCCGAGTCGAGCTTGAGTTTACAGACGTCCTCGCTTCGAGTTTGAGGGTGCCGAGTGCTGGCAGTTTAGCTCGAGTGCTGGCAGTCCTGTGCCAAGCAAGAGCGTGAAAATGTTAACCAGGTTGAGCTTGAATGCCAGCGATCCTGTGACGAGCTTGAGAGTACCGGCATCCCTGTATTTAGCGTCAACTGTAAGAGCTTGAGTTCTGGGGTACTCCTGAGTAATGTTGTACCCGTGTCGAGCACTGCGTTTTTCGTGTTGAATATCAGTGCTGCTTTCCCCTTACGTTTGATGATTTCCGGCACCGCTGTGTCAAGATTAAGTGCTGCCATCCTATTGTCACGCTTCAGCACTGGTGCGCCTGTGTCGGAGCTCCAGCGTAGCCCGTGTTTGTGGGGTGCCGACGAGGCTGCTGGCTATCTTGACGCTTTTCTTTGTCTCAGGGCTCTGTTGTTCGATCACAAAAAAAGCCAGCTCACTCACAACTGCGAGGACCGGTACCGAAAGCGCACCCCCTTTGCCGGCGAATCTTGGTCGGGTGAGTTGGCAAGGCATCAGCTGTTCGTCACGTTTGAATTCTCCTTGCGACATCTTGCTTGCATCATTTTCAGGGCTACCCCTCATTCTCAGTGCCACTCTGTGCTTGCCTGAGCGCCTAGGGCACATTCTCCTGGCGCTCACCGGATGTGCTGGCACATTCTCCTGGGACTCACCGGACGTGCTGGCACATTCGCCTGGGGCTCACCGGACGTGCTGGCACACGTGCTGGCACTTCGCCTGGGGCTCACCGGACGATGCTGCATTTCGCCTGGCGCTCTGCAGGGCGTCTTTGCCATTCTCTGGGGCTCACCGGATTTGCTGCTTTGTCTCCTGGTGGGGCTCACCGGATGTGCTGCTTTTCTCCTGCAGGGCTCACCGGACGTGCTGGCACATTCTCCTGGGGCTCACCGGACGTGCTGGCACATTCTCCTGGGGCTCACCGGACGTGCTGGCACATTCTCCTGGGGCTCACCGGATGTGCTGGCACTTCGCCTGGGGCTCACCGGACGTACTGGCATTTTCGGCTGGTTTCAGGGAGTGAGCCATTGGACAGCAGAATAGCGATGCAGTCGAGCTACGCGTGGCTCAACCTGGAGATAGCAAATACGCTGCAGAGGAAGCGACGGGTGCGCTGCCGCCCCTCTTGAGTCAGGGCAATGTGATGCCCTGCCGCCCCTCTCGAGTCAGGGCAATGTGACGCCCTGCTGCTATGGCTGCGGCATTCCTTCCGCCTGCCTTCCACACGGTGCCGAGCATCCGCCGCATCAGCACTTGTTCCGTGTGCCACTTGTGTCTCAGGCAACTTTCTCCGCTCCTTTGGACCACGAGGAGAAGCGTCCGCACCCCGAGTGCCTCTTTGCTCAGCTCTGTGGCTCGGGGGCTGTCCCGTGCGCCGCAGGCACTCCAGGGGACTCCCAAGAGCCCCCTCAGAGACCAGGTGGCGCATCGCCGTGGAACCATGCATCCGCGGAATCACCAGACCTGCGGCTCGGACAATGACGGCGACGATTTGGCCAGGTGCAATCTCTTCTCCCGCCTCCCAAAGTTGCCGATGACTGCTGGCTCGACCCTGGCTTGTACCGGATTTCACGGATTGTTGGTGCTAGGGGAGCTCACGTTTTGAATGCAGTTTTCTTTGCACTTTGAACGCCTTTTGAAATAATGTGTCACTTTTTTCCAGCTGCCCTCACTCTCAGCCGAGGCGCCCCAAATTGAAACCTCGTACATGGGCATTTGCCTGTAGGCTTCGAGGCATGGCGGGCAATGGGCACCACGCACCGAGTGTGATGTGCCCTGGCAGGCTTCATGCTTTCACCCTAGACTTCTGGGTGGTAAATAGTTGTTGGACGAACGTGTATCGAAACGAGTTCAACAGTTTTGCCGAAGATTGCGTGTTCTCGGCATCGTGCGCAGATCCTGTGATGCTGGGTTGTCCACGCCACGCTGCAGCTGGGTATGATGGCACGCTGCAGCTGGGTATGATGCCACGCTGCATGGCTGGGTATGATGCCAGGCTGCAGCTGGGTATGGTGCCAGGCTGCAGCTGGGTATGATTCCCGGCTGCAGCTGGGTATGACGCCCGGCTGCAGCTGGGTATGACGCCAGGCTGCAGCTGGGTATGACGCCAGGCTGCATGGCTGGGTATGACGCCCGGCTGCAGCTGGGTATGATGCCCGGCTGCAGCTGGGTATGATGCCCGGCTGCAGCTGGGTATAATGCCAGGCTGCAGCTGGGTATGACGCCCGGCTGCAGCTGGGTATGACGCCCGGCTGCAGCTGGGTATGACGCCCGCTGTTGTTTAGCTCTTAAGAAGGCCGATTGACTTTACCAGAGGAATTTTATCTGACCTAATATATTCATTGTGATGGTACCCAATACACACGTGGCAACTTCTGTGAAAAGTCCTTCCACGAATTCCAAATATCTGAAACTCGATATGTTCGACTATAGGAGATGGTGCGAGCACTCATATCGCACATGCGAACCTTGTGGCTGAAAGCTTTTCGATTGATCGAAATCATCAATTTCGATTCACCAAACTTCAAAAGGTTGTAAAGATGGAACACTAATGAAAGTTCTATATATTAGTTTGAAGATGAGGGAATAATTACGACCATGCTACGATGAACTCGATGGTTTGTGTGGTGGGCAATCTCAAGCTTGAGATGACCCGCGACCCTCAATTTTGAGGGAGAATCGATTCGTTGATTCTCGGAAGATTGCCAAATCGTTTTCGATAAGTTTTCACCAAAATGGGGTGTGACATTACATAAATGATGGATGATCATTACAAACTGCTCAAGTCTTATGTATGCAACGTCCCGTCGCCGATGATCTTTGATGCGGTCGCCGCAAATTTATCAAAGTAGGCGAAATGCCCATTTCAACATTCTCTCCACACGAGTCTTGGGAGTGGTCACAGGCCATGTACCCGCTCATCACGTCGACCACGACTTTTAAGCCCCCGCATGCATGACCAACGCAGAGTACACATGTGCAGTCACGAGAGTCGCATGCATCTGCAACCTGTGGCATAGGCCAGGGGCGGTGAGCGTATGCTCTAGGATGCGGGCTTGTAGCTTCGGATTGCGTCCTCATCAGCCCACAGGTAGCATTCACGTCTACGATACTTGCAAGATATTAAAGTCTGTGACAATAATGCTGATGCGAGCCACTTCCACCGCAGTTGCCCACTGTACTTTGGTGGCGGCTGTCAAGCATGTGCAGGGGGTGACCAAGTGGCGCCAGAGCAGCCCTGCTAGGCCTAGAAGCTGTCTGGCTCCAGGTTCAGTGCGATATCCTTTTGGTACCTCAATTTGGGGAATGTCTTTGGCACGGCAGCCCCGTGCAACTGACGATGGCATCGGTCGAGGCACGCGTACGCCTACGTCCTCCTACCCGACTTGTCATCGTTTTTGTGCCGGATGGAGGGACCAGGTGGTTTGAACGGACAGTGACTCCAGCTCCCCCGGAGATGTCTGAGAAGGCTGAGCCTAGCCCGCGCACTGCGAAGTCGATGCGGGCGGAGATGCAGCATAAGAGGGTCCGCCACAACTGGCGCAAAGTGATAACAGTCGTCAACGCGGCCCAGGAGATTGGGAAAAAGCCGGAGGAACTGCTCGCTTGCAGCAATGCGTAGGCCCCCGACTCCGCCGGCACCCCCATTGAAGCACAGGGCGTCCGGAGTGCTCCGTCATTTGTGCGATGTGCTCGTCAACCTCGCAGCTCTCTGCTGCTACCGCCAAGAGCTTCGAGTCGACGGACCTGTTTTCCTCAAAAGTCGAGGAACTCTTGCACCCGCCTGATCCCGGATTCAGTCCCGCTTCACATCATACACCCTCACTGGCCACTCCCTTCGCCCATGCTTTTACGTCAGACGTGAATGCAGATGGGGCGGGCGCGTTCCTGGCAGTGCTGACAAATCAAAGTGGCAGAACGTCGAAGATTTTCCGGACAGCTCATTCACGTATGAATCCAAGTACCTGAAGCCCAAAAGCAGGTGATCCTTTTCCCCGTGTCCGTTGGATCAGGTGATCCTTTTCCCCGTGTCCGTTGGATCAGGAGAGCTTGGCGCACTCCAAAGCGCCTTGCGCTGCCTGGCTGGCGTCAACGCATGCGCGTGGCGCTTAGCCTCGCATGGCTCAGTGTCTGAGGTGCGCCGCGACGAGAGCTGCTTAAGACGGCGCGTTGCTCAGTGTCTGAGGTGCGCCGCGACGAGAGCTGCTTAAGACGGCACGTGGCTCAGTGTCTGAGGTGCGCCGCGACGAGAGCTGCTTAAGACGGCGCGTGGCTCAGTGTCTGAGGTGCGCCGCGACGAGAGCTGTTGCGCAGACGCCGCGCGCCCACTGCCTCCGTAAATAAACGGATTGCGGCATCGCTGGTTTTGACATTTGGCTTCACACCGGTGCCCCAGGTATGGCGCGTGGTATCTGAAACCGGGCACGAGCGCATTCCAACATCGGAAAAAATACGGCGAAGAGGATGACTCGGATAAGGTGTGCGCCTCGTTATCCGCCTGCTGCGATGCAGGGAAGCACTGCAAATGAAGTCACCTCGCACCCGCTCGCGAGCCGTTGATTCTGAATCCGTGCGGATAATGGAATCACTGATCCACCTGGTCGCAAGAAGCTCCGCTTTGGGAGCACCGCTGATGGGGATGGTGCATACCCAACGGCCGTGGGGCCAGCGTGCTATGGAGCAGCCATCATGTGAGGGTGGCGACAGGAGGTACAAAGCGTCCGTTACAGCCAGAGCCCAATGTCGCCGGTGGGGCACACCAGTTGCAAAATAGGGGATGCCGTTTTGGAGTACAGTGAAAGCGACGCGCCACGTGATACAAACGCAGCGCACTGGCGATTATCGAGGTCTTGAGGACGAGTCGTCACCCCAGGGGCATCAAGCTCCCCGGGCTCCAAGACTGCCCTCAGCCAGACCTGGTCCCCTTCCATCCTCAGGACTTAGGGCAGCTTTTCGGTGGCGGACATAAACAGAAGCTCTGTGAAGCTTCTTGAAGCAGTGCCACTCACCTGCTGGACCTCAGTGTTCGCTTTGTGTCGAGCAGTAGCCAAGTCCGCGCACTATTCGCCACCGGGCCGCATTAGGAGTTCAAGCGCTGAATTGTTTTGACAACCTTTGCCTCCATCTTAGAGAGCTCCCCGTTGCATTTGATCAAATCCCCGATGCTTTCTCCTTGCCGCATGAACATGTTTGCAATGGGCATCCAACGTTAGAGGAGGGCTCGTGGGATACAGACCACTCGCTTGAGGCCGCTGGATTGAAACTCTGTGTCGGCAAGGCATTACCAGTCTGACGCTTGGAAATAAAAGTCGCCATGATTGCTTGCTTCAGCACAAAAGGGTGTAAGAATACGTGGGATAGGTTCAACGTTTTCTTGTATCTAAACCGGAGCCCGGTGGAATTTTAGTGGATTCGCAATTTGCTGCCAATATGTCACTGACTGTGACACCAGCCGAGAGCGCCGGCGTCCTGACAAGTGTGCAAGTAAGAGTCCGAACAGACACGGACTCAGCTCTGTTGGTTTGCACTGCTCCAAAAGGACTTCACGGAGTTCTATACGGTGGAATTCCTTCAGGCGCACGGGGCAAATTTAATTCATAGAGCGTTATGCAGTGCGCCTTTTGGCAGTGAGATGGAGTGTGCATAGAAAGGATGTATTCCTTACACAGATCATAAAATGTCCCACCCCTGGAACAGTTTGGGGGATGCGGTACATGGACGCTGCAATACGTGCCTCGTGCCTTTGGGGCGGTTGGCAGGCGGAGCTCTGTGTGGCACACCGCGCTGCATGCTGCTTAGAGTCTTTAACCTCTTTGATGACGGGGCAAGATCTCCCTTGGCGAGGTGCTCAGGGGCGGTGGCGCGTGCGGTGGGAGCAGGGCCGCGTGCCCCACGAGAGCGTTCCATTGGAGGAGCTCTCGTTGTTGGAGTGCAGCAAATGGTTCCGAGATCATCTCGAGAGCCAGCAACTCCGCTTGCCCCATTATCTTGTGGTGCGAGCCCCTGCAAGTTTCTGCATTATTCTAATTGGCACACGGATGTTGTAAAACCTTCGACACAGTATGTTGTGTAAATGATGCGGGAAAGTACATGTAGACCCGCTATCGAAGATCAGTGATTGCTGGGCACAATGTGCTTTTGCCGCATCGTGCCGCGGTAGTATTGGGGACACACTTCCTAAACATTCGAGCCTGGTGATAGAGCATGGATAGGACGATGGTGTTGTGGGGAATTTGGGAACATTGTTGGCAGAACATAGGCAATGTGGGAGGCGAGGAAGATGAGATCGAGACACCCACAAAAGCAGGTAACATGTGCTCCGGCATCTGTGTCGAGGCGGTTGCTTGTTTTCGAGGTGTTATTTTTTTAAACGCACATCTTGGGGAATATAGGCGGTTACGGCTTGAGATCAGGGCAGCCGGGATACGGCGTGCGCGCTTGCAAATGTGTAAGTCGTGGTTTGAGTGTAATGCGCTTTACCGTATTTCCTTTAAAGTGTGCAATGCGGTGTGCTTTGAGTTGGACATGCCAAGATGACATGTGTCCATTTCAGTTGTCGAACGTTGGCATACCCAAATCATGATGGCCTTCTCACAACCGCGCTGATCATTGCATGCATGTTTAACACGCGCTCCCAAAGTAAGAGAGGCCTACCATTCTGAATATGTAGACCTGCATGTCCTACATCTTTGCCTATTGGAATCCGACATCGGTGTCATGACAAGTCATGTGTATGAGCCACATGTCGATGACTCTGGCTGGATGACAGAAAAGTTGTACAAAAGAGAATATGTTTCCTTAAATTTTGGGTGGCAATAGTTTTCCATGGTTTGTCTTCCAAGTCTCCTCAAAGAGATAGTGTCCTTTCATGACTCCGATAGGAGCTGTGACGTCCTGTTGTCAAGGGGGAAGGTGGTTGCTGCATCGTTACACAGGTGGAATAAGTGGTCAATTGGGCATAATGACTGCGAGATGATAGCCATATAAGTGGTGTATATAGGGTTATGGTCAACAATGACACACAGGAGTATTGTATATGTGGGTCTGCGGTATGTCAGAAGCTTCCGAGCATGACTTGTGGCTTATGTGATGCGTCGCATTTGCATTCTGCCTAGCGCGGGTTTCACTTGTTGAACGTGACGATGGAGAAATGCATGTGCACCATGCAAATGCATGTGTCCGAAGAGAGAGAGGGGGACTCAAGCCATCACAAGAATACATCTTGCGAAGATGTGACTACGACATGGACACCTCTCACAACAATAGGAATTTTTTTGTACAAGAGGTGCAAGCGAAATGTTTGAAACCAAATCCATATACTTCGTATATATGTAGATAGCTGTAGACCTGGCTACCTTTGGGGAAATGGTCAATTTTTTATCGAATATATGACGCCCATATTCTATTGCTGGTCACAGGATGCCATGGGTAGAAATTTTAATTCGGACCTGGCAGAAAATCTATCTCTAGGTGGAAGTAGGAAATGTAAATAGCCGCTAATACATCCAGGATATTTGTTTCAACAGAAGCTGGGAACATGCCTGCCGGAGATTAATTGCTTAAATTCGTGAATCGCGATCATAAACTCGTCATACGAGCGCGCAATACGCGTGTGCATCCAATGACCATAACCTTCGAGGGTTGAATTTCAAAACAATGACTCGGGTGACAAGGCAGATCATAAAAACAGGAAATTGACTTGATTATCTTCAGACGGACGAATTCGTATGTGAAATATCTGCTATATGAAATTATATACAGCCCTCTGGCGGCACAGTTTGGGCGATGCTTCATATACGCGCATACGTACTTTAGATACTTTGAAGATTGTTGATGCCTTTAAGAATGCTCGTCCTCCCTTGCCTGCTCAGCAGCCTAAACGAATCTCATTTCGGATGTTTCCATTACCATAATCCAGTAGCTCTCGTGAAATAATCGTGGCGTGATGGATTGCGCGTGATTGTCTTACGTGACTTATTGAACGATTCCGATCTTGTCGTTTGTATCAATCGATTCTGATGTTACCAGGAAGGTGTACGTCCATCTTTCATATGTTCCCAATCTCCGAAGTCACTGCTGTTTGCTGACGAGCCCCAATCATTTTCATACGTAGTGCACCTGCAATAATGGGAGAACCCGGGGTATTATCTGACGCATGTAATTCCAATGCGATGCCACGGAGGCATCGATGACTAGTTTTGTGCCCGGAGGCACGGCGTAAGCCAGTATACTTGAGCCGATGTATGTCACCAAGGGTAATCAGGGGTTGACAGGGTGACAGTAAAGTCGGGTTTAAGATTACGGTGAGAATGAGTATCAGATGTCTGGGGGATGACAGTATGACAGTATGATAGTATGATAGTATGATAGTATGATAGTATGACAGTACGGTATGACCGTCACCGGGTCTGCCTGTCTACGAGACATCCGAATCTAAGGTGTTACATAGTATCATATCGAGATATTATCGGGTCAGAATCGAACGGTGCATCGTGATGATATCGGGTAGTCGGGTCGGTTGACCGAGTGCCGTGTTACAGAGTTAATTGGAGCACTTGAGAAGTGTACGGTCTTCAGAACTCAGATCGCAACGAACGTCAGCACCTAATAAAGCTGACCCTGTTCCAGTGATATAATACAAAAAGAATATTGTACCTTTACATGCTCAAACAAAAACAACTTCTGAATATATTAGTCTAGTGCCCCGGCACAATTGGTATCAGTGTGCTGCGAGTCCGCCCCTGGGCAACTCGCCCACGGACCTGCGATAACTTACGGTATACTGCGGGGGGAGAGCTGAACTTTGGGGAACTTGGCCGCGATTTTTACGTCTAAAAAACATTTTTTTTCGAAGAAGGAAGCTCAACAACGTACCCACACATCACAAAAAAGCAGTTTACACGTTCCTTAAGTATGGGGGCTCAAAACTGAACTTCGACCCAAGCATGCCTGGCAAGATGTAAAGTTGAAACTTCCGGGGAGGCCATATCCGACCTATTTTGGGCAGTATATTTCGATATTCGGGTCTATCATAGCGTTCATTCCAGCCATGAAATTGGTTATAGAGCCTTAAAAGTGGCAAAACCGGCCAAAATCAGCACTTTTCAGCACTTTTAGCCACCTTCCAACAACACCCAACCTCTATCCTATCACGTTCCACCACCAAAAACCTTCCTCTCAGACCCCATATGACCCTCAAACCCTTCCCACAGACCTTAATAACAAATGTCCTCACCACCAAAATTCTACTTAGAACACAGTGGAAACTCTGTATGGCCATATACCCCACTCTGCTATACCTATATCACAAACCCGCTTTCGAAGTCTACTTCCTTCAATTTCCATCTCCAACCCCTAACAGCAACGGGATATTCCTCGTGCCTGTCCATCCCCACCTTCCCTCAGCTAGCCCCTCCGACTCCGACTCACCATCCTCTCCTCCATATTCACCTAATTCCCCTCCCTGGTTCCAGACAGAGGACGAGGAAAACTAGAACAATGTCACACCCGCGCGAGCTCAGAGTGAACAACGGTGTATGACCCATACCCACTCCCTTCGCCCACCACCACTACTCTTCCACCTTCTGCTTACTCCGTTCCACGATTAGGAACCTCCATGCCCTATACCACCGTACCTCGACCTCACACGCTACCGGATGGTACTCCTGCTCAAGCTGTCTGGAATGGCATCAGTTGGGTGCTACCCCAACCAGCCCTCACTGGGGGAATGACCCCGGTGCCGTTTACTCTGGGGACACACCATACAACCGGAACTTATCCTTCGCCTTTTCACCAGCAGTTTCAGCAGCAACAGCGGTATGAGCATCAGCAACAGCAACAGCGCAGTGGATGCAACAACAGCTGGAGCAGCAGCAGTTACAGCAGCAACGACAACTACCACAGTCACAGCCACGGGTACCTCCTATGGCAACCTCTCAGGGAGCGGCTGACCTTACCCCGTTTCAACATAGATTTGTCAACATCAGTGCAGCCTCGCTGCCTGACCCACTGCTAGCCGCACCCCTCTTGAGGACAGATAGAGGATATACCTTCCTCCATTGCTGGAGTCTCTCACCCTGCTCCTGGAACCTCTCAACTTCCAATCTGCCATCTTCCTAGAGTACCAGCAGCTGTGGGAAACCGCAGAGGACGACGCGCTAGACGAACATCCTCCGGTCCCACGACCCACGGCAGGAACATTCCACATCACTCGGACGGCCCTGACCCCTCTTATCCAGAGTCCGGCACCGACACCTATGCCAGCACAGGATCTGGGGGCAGCCGCAGCACGCGCGCACGGGCGGAGCGCAGACGAACTGACGAAGAGCTACGCGCAGATCTGGCTCGGATTCTGACTCAAGCATCAGAAGTGACCAAATCCGACGAGAAGTTATCGCGGCAATATAGGCCCTCGATATTCCGGCGATGGTTGCTAGAGGAATGACCCCTGTTCACGACGCTCTCGCCCTGGCCGCACCAGCACAGCAGGTGACGGACCACAGGCGATCCCCAGAGCAGTGCACAGGGAGCCCTAGCGACGAACCGCGTGGCCGCTCGGAACATGGACGCAACTCCAACTCCCCTTGCAACCGTCACTGAAGCCGCCCTGCCTGATTCGTCAGTCAACCCCATTGACCCTGGCCGGGCCGTCATACGCTTTTAGGCCGGCACCGCTGAGCCACCGCGTCGGGATCAGCATGCAGGGTTCGAACTGCGGACCTCGGGCAAAAGAACTCAGTGACCTCGCGCCACTTCGTTTGTCGGACAATATTTGGCGCCACCGCCCCGCGCCTGTCCGTCGGGGCACCTTTTACGTATATGTACCAACATTGATCATCGGCGAGGAGTGATATCTAGGCGATTGACCAATACGAAAGTGGAGTCACGCTCTTCTATAGTACTTTCGACAAAACGATAAGGAGATACCTTTGCGCGTTTGTATGCGTATACATGCGTTTCAACGTAATGTGCAAAGTCTGTGCACCGACAGTCCAAGGGATGTGCATAATTGTTGCATTTCGTTGTCGTCTTGGGCTTGACAGCTTTCGCATTCTTTGTTATGTGGAATTGCGAGTTGGACAACCCCTCACCCGAAAACAACCACACACTTCCAATCAGACCGGAATCGGGATTGCCTTGGCAATTTTCTTTGTGAACCTAAACCAGATCAGTCGCAATCATTATAAAGCTCTCGAAAATAATTCTTTCCCGCATGGCATTTGTTGCGTCCGTGTGGGGAAGGGGGAGTTGGGGGAGCGCGACTGCTCGTGCTGACTGCCGAACTTGGCTTCACGCGCAACGAAGGTAGAGCTGCACTAAGCTGTCTCGTAATCTACTTGCGAGCAAATCGCCATTATGCTATTCGTGTCCGCGCAGCTTAAGGGTAGGGTGCCGCGAATTTCCGACCTGTTTGATTTCATAACAGTTTCCGTATTTAACACAATTTTCAGGTATATTCATTTTGTAAAATCGCAGGGAGCATAATAACCTATATACCGAGACCCCACCACAGTCTACGGTCGGTCTGAGGTCTTAGAAACCATATAAAAAATCGAGACGAAACGATTCTGGAGAACCATTTTTGTGAATTTTAAGTTCAGGCGCTAGCTATGCGAAACTGGGCCAGAAATTGAATTTCTCAAAAATGGCTTTCCAGAATCTTTCTCGATTTCTTTAATGGTTTAAAAACCCCAAACCAATTTTAGATCATGGTGGGATGCTTATTCTATAGCGACGCGACACAATAGCCAGGTAGACGCGACGAGACCTCGGAAATTGTGATTCAGTTTTAAAGTAATATCAGCAGATAACAGTGTGACAATTTCCCCCACATAAAGCCACGTATCATTTCTCTCAGGGACCAGGTGCATGGGTGCATATCGAGGTCGGGTTTCCCTGAGCGAGCGGTTAACATCCCTGTTCAGAGCGAGCTCACGTTTGCGATAAATTCCCCCACTTTGGTTTGGCAGCAATAGCGAGACGGAGTCTCTCATCTTCTAGCGAGTCGGAAGTTTCCTTCATAAGAAGAGACTGTCCGTGTTGCCAGAGCCGGAAAATGGAGGCTATCCGTGATGTTGTCAGAGCCGGAAAATTGCCAACACAAAAGGAGGCCGCCCTGGGCGTTCATGCTGAGTGATTGTTGCAGAAGGAACTTGCAATCCGATCCCGGGGGGCAGCGTTTGCAAAGTGGGAAGTCTATTGATACCTGTGAGCCCATGATGTGGATGGTTAAAACTAGTAATGAAAGGAGGTCTCCGCACGTTTGCGGTGGATGCTGCTTGGGCGCTGCCGTTCTTTTCAAAACTGTTTAAGGGTTGCTCAAGGTTTCCTCACGGTTGCCTGATTCGTCTCTCCATGCGCACATCCGGGAGTTTCGGTTAACGCGCAATTATGTTCAAATATGGTGCACCATCGATACGCGAGGGGGCGCCCCTTTTTTACTCTAGAATAAAAAAGGTAAAAGTGGCTATTCTGAAATACAAAAATAAACAGACACATGTCAGAATAGAACAAAGAATTTGCAAGTTCTGAAGCAAATTCTTAAAAAACTTATATTTGATTAAAACCATTTGTTTTCCAAAGACGAAAAGTCAATGGTGCTCGTGGAAGGGTGGCGCTTCTATATTTCTACGGTGCGACAGCACTAGCCTCTGCCCCACACGAGGGCCATACAGTAATCACTCGGTAATAAGAAAACCGGAGATTTGGGACCAGCCAGCAATATTCGCCAACTTGGATGCCCATCCCCCCTCCCCCCCCCGCCAGCGCCAGCGTCCTATGAAAATCGTAAGAATAGTGGGTCAATTTCTTTTCAATCAGCCAGCAATTTTCTTAAATTTTCAGTGATAAACCCGTGAAAATGCGACATTTTTGAAAAATTCCGCCTGCGGCGCACCAATAAGAAATATGGCGCCAGCGCCCATATTTCTTATCACTCCATATTTCATAGCTCAAAAAAGCCAGCCAGCAATATTCACCAAATCAGGTACCCCCAGCAAAGCTGGCTACTTTCTTATTGGCGGGTTTTCTTATTACTGAGTGATTACTGTATTTCGGGCCGACCCCAGGCCACGTCAGGCCGTGGCTAGTCGCTGGGCCCGCGCAAGAGACCCAAACCAAGCCCCAATGTGCCACGTTTATTGACTTTCGCTGCGTCTTTCGAGAAGATAGCGAAGGTCTGCCAATATGATCGTGAGGTCTCATTGTAGTATTTCCCGCTTGGTATATTTGACGGGTGCATGACTGTGCTGATATAATTCACGACTGACGCATATTTTCTGTAAAAGAGCTGGTGCTAAACGAATGTATTCACGACACATTTTCCATTCAGATATCCATAGTATGGTGACGTGTCTCGCGTCACGTTGAACCCACCTATAACTATATGCCGCCGAAACATCTATTCACAACTCACCACAAACACTTCCCCGCTCACACCGCTGGACAATGCCCCGCGAGTCACCGTTCAGTGGCTGTCGTGCTCGGTATATTCCCGTATACAAAACACAAGACACGTTTGCATATACATTCTAACGTTTGTCAGGAACCGCGTGTATCTTGCGCGAACAAGATCCATATTGGGGAAAAAATCGGAGATGAAATCGAAGATTCCCCCTCTTTTGAAAAATCCGGAAAAATTCAGCCCTTTTAACAGTGCAAAAATTGACGCCCAAATCGTAGGCTGTACACGACACATTGTATGCTGTATCCATATTACATCAATTGAAGCCCAAGTGTAGTGTATATAATTCTTAAAATGATTTTGCATATATAAATTAGGTCTTCATTCATGCAAATTCCCAGAAATGCTTGCAAGGACGGATGAAATTCAGCCCTTTTAACAGTGCAAAAATTGACGCCCAAATCGTAGGCTGTACACGACACATTGTATGCTGTATCCATATAACATCAATTGAAGCCCAAGTGTAGTATAATTCTTTAAATGATTTTGCATATATAAATTAGGTCTTCATTCATGCAAATTCCCAGAAATGCTTGCAAGGACGGATGAAATTCAGCCCTTTTAACAGTGCAAAAATTGACGCCCAAATCGTAGGCTGTACACGACAGCGTATGCTGTATCCATATTATATAAATTGAAGCCCGAGTGTATTGTAAATAACAATTAGATTTCCGTATTTATATGGATGCATTGTGGCATCGTTAAAAACAGCAATCACTATCTTTCTATTTTAAGACTAAAGGTCGATCGTTGGCGGAGCGGGACATAAGAATAGTAGCCTAATCATTCGTTTTATAGCATTTCTGCCGGCTGCTATTCAATACAAATCATGAATAGAGAAGTGTGTCACTGTATGCTGTATCCATATTATATGAATTGAAGCCCGAGTGTATTGTAAATAAAAATTGAAACGTACCCAGCGTGCGGTAGAAATGAGTAAGGTCACCCATGAATGACTGCGTTAATAATATAATTCAGGAGAAGGGAAAGGAGTCTGGGGGGCCAGAGCCCCCGCATCTCCCCCAAGATAGAGATGGATAGACCAACACCGAGACGAATAAACGGGGTCACGTTAAGTATTTGTTTTTTGGAAAACAGAACGGGGGGCGGGAGGGAAGAGGGGGGGGATGGATGAAATTCAGTCCGTTAACAGTGCAAA
>LGRX02005441.1:24234-64233 GCA_001247695.2 Cymbomonas tetramitiformis
CACGAAGATTGGGGAATATTTTTTCCCCACCTGTACGTTCACGTACCCCCTATATATATATATATATATATCAGGGTCCCGGACGCGGCGAGTCAGATGGGATAATCGGGCACGTATCGAATCATCGGCTCGACGCATGCCCAGCAGGGAACCATAATGCGCAGCATGATCATATCACGCATATTGCATATGAAAACCATTGTGTGATCATCTGGCACTTCGGCGTAGTTTTCGAGGAAACGCGGATGTTAATCGCCTCCACGTTTCCGCTGGAGATTCTTCTCTCATCGGCGCGCTCGCTTGCAAGCGAGCATGCGCACCAGATGAGGGAAGCGCGTTAGCAAAAAGAATATCTCACCGTTGTCTTTCCAATAATACCATATGCTCTATCTCGTATGATGTCCGAGTATTCATTCAGTATCCTAAACGAGTGCAACACGATGGATAGGTCACTACACACGTCATCAAGACGAGTCGGATAATCGAAATGTTGATAAAGCCACTGGAATCGATCGGCTTCTCGTGATGCTAAATATCCCAGTTGGGCACATGCATGCGAGTCGTTGACTTTCGACTTAGAGGTCTGTCGCAAGACGGGGGCTGTCGCAGGTCTGTCGAGGTCGGGGCCTCGGTCGCAGGGTCCGTCGCGGGGCCTGGCGCAGGTCCGTCGGGCTTGCCGCAAAGTTGCTTCGAAAAGTGCGTGATGACAATGTAACGGATGCCTCCATTTCGCGGGCAAGTGGGAGCCCCTCCATTTCTACGCCCAACGTAAGGGCCTTGATAGGGGGTATGATGAGGGGCAGGGGGTGATGCATACCCCTTTCTCTGGTAAGACTGGGGTGAGCGGGGGGCGACGGGTGTTATGGGGGGAGGAGGGCGGATGTGCCCTCTCCCAACGCCCTCTTTTATTTCGTGAGGCTGGGGGTGGGGAGAGAAATGGTCCTAGTCGGAGGCAGGGAGCTTTTAACCCCCGCCGTGCCACTGACAAACACAATCAGTTTTTCGATGAATTCCCATCCATGCAATTTTGGAAACGGTCGAATAGCGAAGTTAAGTCGAGTACCGAAATTAAGTTCCTGAACTTTTTATTCTGGGATTGTCATTTTTTAAAAATAATAATAAATTGTGTGCAAACCCGACCTTTCCTCACCACGGTATTGAAAAACAACAGCGCCATACTGGGAAATCCTGTCAAACAAAATGTGAAAATGCATCCAAGCTATGCTATGTTTACTGGATCTCGAAATTACTCTGCATTTATCGAGTTTATAACACGACGTGTTGCTCATTTTCACATCCCTTGGCTAACCAGTTGCCAAGTAGCTACACTGTGCTGAGGGATTCTCTGCAGAAGGCTCCATCTCCCTGTAGCCTGGAACACTTGTATGGCGTAAGAATGTATCAAGTACTTTGTGCAAACGCGTTTCGGATGATTTTCTTTTGTGATCCAGTTCTTCATGCATGCGTTGCAGTTCACCAAGCTTCTTTACCATACGGTGCTTTACTCGCGACCCTTCCACATCCTCGTTCCAATGCAACATCCCCGTCCTGGCAGAACACAACTATGCCATTATTCAGAAACATGCATATCCTGCTTTAGTTTGATAGTAGGTGCAAGGCATATTGCGATGGCAGGCCATGATGCACTGCAGTTGCCGGACTCAGCAGGCTCTTTCGGCGGCTTCGTATGCCGCAATATTTAAAAATAATGGGTAACAGGTGTTGGCATCCTCAGGAAAGTGAGAGACATAACCACAAAGATGGAGCGATGCAAGCTCACTTGTGACATGCGGCTGGATCAACACCATTCAGCGAGTGCCTACCAACAAGGGTCAAATGCCACATGCTGGTGACTACAAATTTGGTTTTAAACATCACGTTCGTGTCAGCATGCGATGAAGTCCCATGGAAGTAAGACGGTGCAAGGCGCCTGCAGGGTGCACAGATGCAATTGGGCGGGACCATGACTAGATATGGATGTTGACAATCACCAATCATCTGGTGGGTCAAATTATGGAAAGCCCGGTGGGGGTCATACATGGTGTGAAGAGCCTTTTCAGGTGTATCTAGGAGATGTTTCAAGAGGGGGGGAAGCAGACCCCTCGGTTGTGGCTGTGTCGGTGGTCGTCGCTCTCTCCCAAACCTCGCTCCGGCACACGCGCAGAACCTCCTCGTCTATGTCTTCCTTGGTCAGCTCGTTCTCCCGCAGCATGACTGCTACATGATCGATGTGCTCGAGCTCTCCTTTTTGAACGACTACCACCTCGTCTGGCGATGGGGCCTCCTGCCCTTTCTGGCCGCCTTTCGGCGCGCGCGTACTTTTGGGACCGAGGTGCAGATCCACTTCGTGGCTGTAAGCTGGCGCGAGGCGGTTGGGTTCCGGCGCCCTCGCAAGAAATCGTCGGCGGGCGGTGCGACTCTTGCCCAAAAGATGGGGCGAGCGCCGAGACCAAATGAGGACTAAGTCGTCATAAATGGTGGGGCTATTGCCACATTCCTGGCGACCCGCTCCGTGTCACCTCCCTCTCAACACCCCTGGCTGCCCGAGATTGGTGCAGCCTCTGCGGAGAATTGGTTACTTTGCAGCCTCTACTAGTAGTGTGCCTGTCCTGGAGGGTCCAGCTCTACAAATGCATACATTGGAGGTCGTGCTGGAGGGCAGTGGGGCGTCAAGTCAAATGGCGCCCCCACGCCTCAAAGGGCCGCCGAGCCACCCCAGGGATGCCGAGGAATGCGCATGCCTCTCGAGAGGCAGCCACGAGGGTTAAGAGACTTCAGGTGCTGCTCCCAGGCAGAGAGGATGCAAAGGAGCATTGCGGAGGCTCGTGGAGCGTCGAGAAGCGTGAGCAGAATAACAAGGAGCGGAAAATGCGGGTGTGACTCGTAGCAGCCACACAGCAGGTCTCCGCCAGCGCGTACATTGGCAAATATGTCTCAAACTCTCGAGTGCGGCCTCAACAGCGCCTCCTCGCAGCTCCCCAGCCCGCAGCCTCAACAGCGCCTCCTCGCAGCTCCCCAGCCCACAGCTCAATAGCGCCCGCAGAGCCCCCAGCCCGCAGCTCCTCAACAGCGCCTCGCAGCTCCCCAGCCTCGGTAGCCTCAACAGCGCCCGCAGCTCCCCAGCCCACAGCTCAACAGCGCCCGCAGCTCCCCAGCCCACAGCCCAATAGCGCTCCGCAGTCTCAGCCCACAGCCTCAACAGCGCCTCCTCGCAGCTCCCCAGCCCGCAGCCTCAACAGCGCCTCCTCGCAGGTCCCCAGCCCACAGCGTCGTGCTCACCGCTTTGACTCGGGAGAAGGCTCCAAGCATAATGGTCAGGAGGACTTGGTCCAAGAGGCCGATGAATGCCACGTAGAGGAACGCGCAGAAGAGCATCTGGAAAATTACTTCCACAGCGGTTCTCTGGCGGACAAACCCCCCTCACCGCTATCTTGCCGTCGTCCGTTGCGCCATAAGAGGCGAGACCTCAGATAGCGTCCCTACAGGACATCGTGGGGCTGACATGGCGCTCGTGATGCAAGGCAGTGCCCTTCAGGGCGTGGCGCGAACCGTGCGTGATGTAGATTCACACAGTTGGGACATGGCGTGGCTGAGTAGGAGAGGGGTCACAAGGACGGCTCACGAGCACGCAACAACAACATCGGCGGCGACGCTGTAAAAGGGCGAGCTCGGAAGGTGCCGGCCATGTTTCACAGCCCGCCGTGGTCTCACAAGTGTCGACGTCGCACTGGGCGGATGGAGCGTGTGGTGTTGTGCCTGCTGACGTTGGTGACACATGTTGCAAAACATGGATGAATTGTTACATTGTTTGGCCTTATTTTAGCAAGATGACGCATCGCAGGCTTCTCGCAGGCTGGGATTGGAGGAGGTGCTCACCCTAAAGAATAGGGGCCATTATCTAGTCGCTAAGATATGTAGTACTTGATATGCCGCGATCTGCAAAGTCGCCCCCCCTTTTGCAAATTATTGCTACCAACCTTATTACTTAGTCCCCACCCTCGTTATCTCTCTCATCGCTGTATTCCAGCGAACGCCATACCTCGCCAATCGCCAACCTAATCCCCACCCCCGTTACCTTTGTCACTACGCTAGACGGATCTCATTTCAGGTTCCATGGTGATGGAACATGTGGATAGATAGGGTGGTAATGCCAGTTTCGTGACAAGCCAGCCCGGCGCCCCCGCAAAAGGTGGGCAAGGCACCTTCAGCCTGAGAAGCAGGTGAGTACTCCACGTGCGAAGACCTGACTGCCATGGGAAAGCTTGCCACAAAACTGGCGATAACACGCTACCTACATCTTCTAGGACCAGAGGTACCATGAGATCTGGCTGGTTGGTTGGTAGCTAAATACCAACCAGCCAGATTTCATGGTACCTCTGGTCCTAGAAGACGCGGTAGCGTGTTATCGCCAGTTTTGTGGCAAGCTTTCCCATGGCAGTCAGGTCTTCGCACGTGGAGTACTCACCTGCTTCTCAGGCTGAAGGTGCCTTGCCCACCTGTTGCGGGGGCGCCGGGCTGGCTTGTCACGAAACTGGCATTACCACCCTATCTATCCACATGTTCCATCACCATGGAACCTGAAATGAGATCCGTCTAGCGTAGTGACAAAGGTAACGGGGGTGGGGATTAGGTTGGCGATTGGCGAGGTATGGCGTTCGCTGGAATACAGCGATGAGAGAGATAACGAGGGTGGGGACTAAGTAATAAGGTTGGTAGCAATAATTTGCAAAAGGGGGGGCGACTTTGCAGATCGCGGCATATCAAGTACTACACATCTTAGCGACTAGAGCTGTCGGAGGGCGAGACCCAAGGGGCATTGACGTTGCTCGGACACGGAGCCTCGGGAGCCGCACCTCCAGACGATTGCTCAGAGTGATTGCTGTTGTTATTAATGTGGAGTCGCCCAACAACCCCATGTGGCACGTCAAACGATAGGACCGCCTGAACGAGCTCACGCCCTCGACAATGTGGCCAAATTGCGTCGTCGCCAGCAAGGCACACATGAACACCAGTGTGAGGAGGAGCACGGCAAAATGCGCCACCTCCCCGACGCAGAGCTGCGCATCCCCCGCCCTCCCCCCGTGCCACAATCGAGCGAGCACAGGTGCCTGTCAACGGTGGCCCGGCGCCCCCGCCCGGCGAAGCGGCATCGGGATGCATCGAACCGCAATGCCAGGAGGCTTCAGGGTCGGTGAACCAGGGAAGCTGCACTGAGCACTCACCCGCAGGGTCTTGCCCGTCATGGAGATTCTCTCTTGGAAGGCGCACACGCGGAAGAAGTGCAGCAGCAGCATGATCAGCGGGACGCACCGGAGAAGCTGCACGAGCGCACCACCCGATGCCCTCCGGTCAACGCGGAGGCCCGCACCTCGCAGCTCCGCCACAAGCCGAGCGGCACGGAGGCGGGAAGT
This sequence comes from Cymbomonas tetramitiformis, assembly GCA_001247695.2. Taxonomy (NCBI): domain Eukaryota; kingdom Viridiplantae; phylum Chlorophyta; class Pyramimonadophyceae; order Pyramimonadales; family Pyramimonadaceae; genus Cymbomonas; species Cymbomonas tetramitiformis. The sequence goes on from LGRX02005441.1 coordinate 29,646, forward strand.
GGAGGCGCAGATACAGCTAAGAGAAATCAGGATTCTTCCCGCCGGGCTCGGGACAGAGACGGATCCGCGCGAGGCGGCTCACACTGATCTGACTGACAGCGAACCGAAGGGAAGAGGCGAGCCAATCAACGCACCGAATTGAGCATCAACCATCCGACTGATGCCAGCTGGCAATGCATCGAGGGTCCCTTTGCTTCACATGACTGTGACTGGTACGCGATCGACGGACAGCTCTAGCTCGGAACGACAACGCTCGGATCGGCGACGCAACTGATGCGGGCCGGCTCACGGAAGCTGACCCAAGCCAACAACCTCCTGACCGCCCTATTGCTTTTGGCTTGCAGTATACAGCCTCCCGGAGGCCCGAGCGTTGCTCCCAGTGCGCCGCTTTTACTAACAGGATCGCTGACAACTTCACAGCAGGAGTCAACGAGAAGTGCATGCCCCGGGGGTGATGTGGAAGGCGCCAATGGTTGGGGCACAAGTGCACGTGGGAATGGCGCTGAGGGGTGACGTAGAGGGATGGTGTGGAGGGCGCTTCAGCGGCTGGGGTGCAAGTGTTGGGGTTCGCCTTTAGGAGCACGAGACTGCCTTTGAGATTGTCCGCATCCGCAAGCATATCCCACAGACGCTCATACCCAGCTTCGTCGTCTGTCAGCGCCCATCGCGGCAGGGTCCCCTCTGCTAGCTCGGACGGCTGCCGCTTGGCGGGCATGAAGAAATGCGCGTCGGTATAGAGGTTGTCGTACATCCCGGGGCCACCGTCCAGCTCCAGCTCCTGAAGCACGTCCTCTGCAATATGAATGTATGCCACGCAGGAGAGGAACTGCATGCACAGAACCGGGCCCATCCACCAATAGGATCCATATCGGTCCATGCTTGTAAATAGGAATGCCTGCTCCCAGATCCCGCCCCCCAAGGCCGCTCCCCAATCCCGTCCCACCCCTGTCATCTTATCCACACTATTTGGCACGCCGACAGCTGATCCCACCTCAAGCTCCCAATGCGGCTCTGCAACCTTGTCGACCGGGATTGATGCAACCCCCCGTCTTCCCCTGCCGGTCGCGGCCTCCCGGCGCTGAGAATACCGCCACGCGCGAAAATCGAAACCTCCCCGGGTCCTACACTACCAACCCCCTGTGCCCCCCTACAAAATCCAGATCGGTGGGAAGAGCGCTGGACTGCTCCGTGGCAGTGCGGAGCTTTGTGCTGCTAAAAATAGCCGCGGAAGGCCCGAGCCTCTGATCGAGCAATCTGACGCTGCTCGGGCGGTGAAGCGCGTGGCAAGGCACTAGGACAATCACCCCAACCGCTTCGAGATACAAACTTGATCCGATGGTCGCGAGAGTGCTACGGTGACAAAATGTATCGGCACCAGATACTGCCGGGTCATCCGCATCACCAGACCCTTCCCCCACCTTCAAGGGCGCGCACAGGCATGCTCCGAATCCCGCCGGTGACACCTTCTCTTCGAGCTCGGCATCCTGCGGCCCATGCGCCTCGGAGCGGGAAACTGCCACGGAAGCGTCAAGGGGCTCGGGATACGACATGCTGGAGCACCCCACCTCGAAGGAGGTCGATGTCCCTTCGATAGTCCAGCAGAAGGGGCAGGACAATGCAGGGTTCAGAGCAATACTCTGGCGCCCAGGAAGTGGGGATGAGGGTTTAAGGTGCAGCGCAACACTCTGGCGCCCAGGAAGTGGGGATTAGGGTTTAAGGTGCGGCGCAACACTCTGGCGCCTTGGGAGTGGGGATCAGGGTTTAGGGTTAATCGCATAAAGTATCTGACGCCCCATAGATGGGGAATTAGGATTTGGGCCAATGAGGACTTCTTTGACGCGCCAGGGATTAGGGATTAGGGATTAGGATGTGGTGGGAACCTTGAGACGGCCCATAAGATAAGGGCGATGAACGGTGCAAGCCGCCCACGCCACGAGGCCCGCCATCAAAACAAAGACCACAGCGATGAACCATGCCTCCGCCACAGATGCTGCTTCAGTAGTGTGCCAAGGCAGCAGATTCCACTGCGCAGCTCTCCCCGTCCCCCTCTCCCATCAGCGCTCCCGTCCCCTCTCCCATCAGCGTCCAGTCCCCTCTCCCATCAGCGCCCCCGCCCCCTCTCCCATCAGCGCCCCCGTCCCCCTCTCCCACATCAAGCGCCCTTGTCCCCCTCTCCCATCGGCGCTCCCCGTCCCCCTCTCCCATCAGCGCCCCCCGTCCCCCTCTCCCACCAGCGCGCTCTCCCATCCGTCCCGTCTCCCTCTCCCACCAAGCGCTCTCCCAGTCCCCCTCTCCCATGCGCTCCCGTCCCCCTCTCCATCAGCGCGCCCCCCCGCCCCGTCCCCCTCCCATCAGCTTCCCCCGTCCCTCTCCCATCAGCGCCCCCCCGTCCCCCTCTCCCATCCCCCTCTCCCATCCAGCGCCCCCCGTCCCCCTCTCCCACCTCTCCCATCAGCGCCCCCGTCCCCTCTCCCAAGCGCCCCCCCGTCCCCCTCTCCCATCAGCGCCCCCCCGTCCCCCTCTCCCATCAGCGCCCCCCGCCCCCTCTCCCATCAGCGCCCCCCGTCCCCCTCTCCCATCAGCGTCACAGTCCCTCTCCCATCAGCGCTCCCCGTCCCCATTTCCCCATCAAGCGCCCCCCGTCCCCCTCTCCCATCAGCGCCCCCGCCCCCTCTCCCCCCTCTTCAGCCTTTGTCAGACCCTTGCAGTTCCGTGCACGAGCAGGCTTCAGCCTTTGGAGAAGCGCTCACAGCCATAGCGCAAGAGGGCGCTCCCCCCAGGAGGGCTTCACAGAGAAGGGCGCGCAGGCACCCCACCTGTGGCACGCGCATTGGGAAGACATGTGACGAGAACTCCCACCGCCCGCCTGGCAGCAATGTCCATGCCACATCCGTCACGGTCACCAGCCGCAGGGGATTGTGGTAGGTCAAGTACTTCCCGTGGATGCTGGTCACCCCGCTGCCAGAGTACCCGCCGTCCTGCCAGCGTCTCACCCCAGCCCTCCCACCACCCTCAAGGGAGAGGAGCTCGACTGCGCACCCTCCGACGCGCTCCTCCACAACACATCAAACTGAATTGTGCACGTGGCATGCGGGCCGCCGGAGGGGGGTTACATGGAGGTACTGGAGAATGGCGTTCGCCCTGTACTTGTAGATGCCGGCGTCGATCAGCACGGGGTAGTCTGTCAGCGTCTTGCTGTACCCGAGTATCCACCTACGGAACTCGAAGCTAGGGAGCCACTCCGGGCGCCTCACTGGAAATGGCATCGGGGCCCCGCGCCCCGCGTGGAGGTCATCGCTGCCTGGCGTCATGTTGTAGTAGTCGGAGGCGTTGACAGTCGGGTCGTACACGGATGACTGTTGATTCAAAACCGGATCGTTGCCGAACCGCCCGTCTGTCGCCCCGCTCTCGAGGCAGGTGCCCGCCAGCTCCGGGAAGCGCGAGCAGCAGTCCGGCCCACTGCTTGTAGCCCGCCGTTCCAGCGTCAACAGCAGGCCCCCTGCACGGCGCCCGCATGGTGCACCACATCCGTGGTGAGTTCGCCCCTCCTGGCAGGGCCGGCACTCATCACCCATCACATCACCCTGATCTCCCGGCGGTTATCCGGGCCCCATCTATCCGCCGCAAGCTCGCCGGCTTACACTCCGGATCGCCACGTTAGGAGTGCCGCAGCAGACCAAGGCGTCAGATTCAGGCAGCACTTCCGAGGCGTCAGATTCGCAGCACTTCTGAGGCGTCAGATTCGGGCACTTGAGGCGTCAGATTCAGGGCAGCACTCCTGAGGCGTCAGATTCAGGCAGCACTTCTGAGCACTGTGATTCAGGCAGCACTTCCGAGCGGCAGACTCGGCCAGCACTTCTGAGGCGTCAGATTCGGGCAGCACTTCTGAGGCTGGCCAGATTCGGGCAGCACCTTGAGGCGTCAGATTCAGGCAGCACTTGAGGCGTCAGATTCAGGCAGCACTTCTGAGGCGTCAGATTCAGGCAGCACTTCCGAGGCGTCAGATTCGGGCAGCACTTCTGAGGCGCCAGATTCTGGCAGCACTTCTGAGGCGTCAGATTCGGGCAGCACTTCTTGAGGCGTCAGATTCAGGCAGCACTTCCTGAGGCGTCAGATTCGGGCAGCACCGGAGGCGTCTGCACATCTGGGCAGCACTTCTGAGGCGTGTGGATTCGGGCAGCACTCTGAGGCGTCAGATTCGGCAGCACTTGAGGCGTCAGATCCGGCAGCACTTCTGAGGCGTCAGATTCAGGCAGCACTTCTGAGGCGTTAGATTCGGGCAGCACTTCTCAGATTCGGGCAGCACTCTCTGAGGCGTCAGATTCGGCGTCACTTCTGGGAGGCGATTCAGCAGCACTTCTTGAGGCGTCAGACGGCAGCACTTCTGAGGCGTCAGATTCGGGCAGCTTCTGAGGCGCAGATTCGGCCAGCACTTCTGAGGCGTCAGATTCAGGGCAGCACTTCTGAGGCGTCAGATTCAGGCAGCACTTCTGAGGCGTCAGATTCGGGCAGCACTTCTGAGGCGTCACCTTCCAGGGTTCAAAGACTCCCAGGCAAAGCACCAGCTGCGAGCAAAAATATCCCCTCCGGAGATGCAAGTTCCAGTTTGAGGCGGGACTTTGACGATACTAAACGCGAAGCTTAGTCTCAGAGGCAGGGCTTCTGAGGTGCCACTTCTGGCCTCTCAAACTGCCACCTGTCACTGCAGAGGTGCCACTTCTGGCCTCTCAAACTGCCACCTGTCACAACAGAGGTGCCACTTCTGGCCTCTCAAACTGCCACCTGTCACTGCAGAGGTGCCACTTCTGGCCTCTCAAATTGCCACCTGTCACTGCAAAGGTGCCAAAACCACGAGCGTCCTGACACACACTTACCAAGAAGCCACCTCTAGTAGTGTCCGCCACCTTGGCAATGCCAAGCGATGGAAGGCCCAGCATTAAAGGTCATGCGGAAGCGTGGCACTCGCAGAGGCTGCCCTGGGCATGCGGAGGAGTGCCACTCGCAGAGGCTGCCCTGGGCATGCGGAGGTGTGCCACTCGCAGAGGCTGCCCTGGGCATGCGGAGGTGCGTCACTCGCAGAGGCTGCCCTGGGCATGCGGAGGAGTGGCACTCGCAGAGGCTGCCCTGGGCATGCGGAGGTGCGTCACTCGCAGAGGCTGCCCTGGGCATGCGGAGGTGCGTCACTCGCAGAGGCTGCCCTGGGCATGCGGAGGTGCGTCACTCGCAGAGGCTGCCCTGGGCATGCGGAGGTGAGACACTCGCAGAGGCTGCCCTGGGCATGCGGAGGAGTGCCACTCGCAGAGGCTGCCCTGGGCATGCGGAGGTGTGAAACTCGCAGAGGCTGCCCTGGGCATGCGGAGGTGCGTCACTCGCAGAGGCTGCCCTGGGCATGCGGAGGTGTGGCACTCGCAGAGGCTGCCCTGGGCATGCGGAGGTGCGTCACTCGCAGAGGCTGCCCTGGGCATGCGGAGGAGTGCCACTCGCAGAGGCTGCCCTGGGCATGCGGAGGTGTGCCACTCGCAGAGGCTGCCCTGGGCATGCGGAGGTGCGTCACTCGCAGAGGCTGCCCTGGGCATGCGGAGGAGTGAAACTCGCAGAGGCTGCCCTGGGCATGCGGAGGTGTGAAACTCGCAGAGGCTGCCCTGGGCATGCGGAGGTGTGCCACTCGCAGAGGCTGCCCTGGGCATGCGGAGGAGTGCCACTCTCGCAGAGGCTGCCCTGGGCATGCGGAGGGTGAAACTCGCAGAGGCTGCCCTGGGCATGCGGAGGAGTGCCACTCGCAGAGGCTGCCCTGGGCATGGGAGGTGAAACTCGCAGAGGCTGCCCTGGGCATGCGGAGGGAGTGCCACTCGCAGAGGCTGCCCTGGGCATGCGGAGGTGTGAAACTCGCAGAGGCTGCCCTGGGCATGCGCGAGGAGGTGCCACTCGCAGAGGCTGCCCTGGGCATGCGGAGGTGTGGCACTCGCAGAGGCTGCCCTGGGCATGCGGAGGTGCGTCACTCGCAGAGGCTGCCCTGGGCATGCGGAGGTGTGACACTCGCAGAGGCTGCCCTGGGCATGCGGAAGCAAGACACTCGCAGAGGCTGCCCTCGCCACCGCCTTAAAGTACAGAGCTGCATGCATCTCTCCAGAGAGTATAGATAGTCCGCGGGCTGCCCCGCTGGCATTGCGTGGAGATTACCAATGGCGCTCGCAGAGGAGACGGGCTGAGGGGAGCCTCTAGGGGCGATCGCACTCCTCCGAGGGGGCAGGGGGCTCTGCGCCAGAGCTCACCAATCACACGGTGCTTCCACGCTATGTAGTGCTTCAGGGCGGGGTCGTCTTCCGAGATTCCTACAAATTCCTCCCCGGCACTGAGATCGGTGCTACTCGTGCTGGAAGTGGTAGTGTCAGTGGTAGTGCTGCTGCTGCTGCTACTGCTGCTGCTGCTGCTGCTGCTGCTGCTGCTGCTGGAGCTGCTGGAGCTTCCCCCACTGCTTTTGGCCAGCAGCGAGCGCCGACTCCCCCGGTCAGCGGGGGATGCCTGGGGAGTCGAGCTTGTAGGGCTGAGGGTCCGGTCCGTGTCAGAATCAGTGTCAGAGTCAGTGTCATTCGAGACTTGGGAGGCATTGGCGAAGTCCACGATGGAAGCTGCCAAGATGGGGCCCTCCGCTGCCACAGTGAAGTTAAACTCGAGGCGCGTGATCAAGGTGAAGCAAGTCGATACCTGGGGTGGGGGGGGAGGGGGAGGGGGAGCCTGCGCAGCCAGTGCAGTTCACGCAACTCAGCCTGCCGCTTCGTCTTCGGCCGCCGGAATGCTGGCTGCACATAGGACGCCCTCTGCCGCGCATCTCGATCAACGGAAGCCACAGCCCTGACTCAGACACGCCACGTGGCCGGGGGGGGAGGGCGAGCAGGCGCATCTGGTGTGGCCAAGACAGGGGGGCATGCATAAGCAGAGAGGAAGGCGCCCTGGGTTGCGCTTAGCGCGTGCGGCAAGATATGGCATCTCGCCAGGTGGGCACCCTGCCTGGCGCGCCTCCCCCAAAGACCCTTCCTGTCCTGAGCGCGCCGCCACAAGCACAAATGCCCTGCAGGCGCATGCTCGAGAAAACATAGACAGGACAGCATCGGCCGTTACCTGTGATGTCGCCGCATCTGGGGGGACCGGAGATGCGCCGGACGGAGTGTCCCCGAGATCGGCGAGCATCGCCGCAAAGTCGTCCTGCAGAGTCTCTGCATTTAGCATTTCCAGCTCGTGGTACTCGGACCAGGTGTTGCCCGTGGTCGCCAGCCAGAGACTTGTAGACCCCCCAGCATCTGCCACGCTCGCCTGCAGCTCTCCCAACTGCTGTTCAAGTTCCTCGTGCCGCCGCACCATCTCCCCTGCGGCCGCACCGCGCGTGTGACCTTTGGGTGTCAATAATCGCTGTGAGGAGCGATCACGGCCCGCCAATGGGGCAGGTGGCGGGCCAAGCCAGGCTCTGTGGGGAGCGATCACGGCCCGCCAATGGGGCAGGTGGCGGGTCAAGCCAGGCTCTGTGGGGAGCGATCACGGCCCGCCAATGGGGCAGGTGGCGGGTCAAGCCAGGCTCTGTGAGGAGCGATCACGGCCCGCCAATGGGGCAGGTGGCGGGCCATGCCAGGCTCTGTGGGCGCCTGTGTGTGCGTATCCTTGGGCCACATTCTGTGGCGCCACGTGGCCACAGAAAATCGGCTGCTCTATGTACCCGCACCGGGGATCCAATGATTCGGCGCACACTTCGGGACACGGATCCGGATTCTCCGGAGCTCACTACTGGACAACAAGATAAGCCAAGCCTCACCGAGCCGCCTGAGCGCCTCTGCGACTACGCTGGTGGGTGGCAGGCTCATCATCCTGTGTCTCTTTGTCTACCAGTGGCCCTGGCTACCGGACCGGCCAGGAAAGTCGATGCGGCGGCTCTATGTACCCGCGCTCAGCCTCACAGCTGACGGCACGCACTGACTGGCACTCCGCTGATCTGCAGGCTTCGGGGGTCTCGGGACCTTGAGCCCCCCTCCGCCTCCCGGAGCCACCCCACCGCCCGCATGCGCATCAATGCGGGTATAATTCCGCTACGCTATGGCCTCACACCACTGGACCGAGGCGCGCCGCCCACACTTCATCGGACACACATCCGAGCTCTGCAGAGCTTCGCGAAGATTGCGCCCCCCAATCGCGTGCGTGCGTGCGTTGCCGTGGCCGAGCGGTGTCACGAGAGGCATCCCCGCTCTTGATGTGCCGGAAGGCCTCCACCCCGGTGGAGCGCATTGCATGCGTAAGCGCTGCGGTAGAAATTCGATGCGTTGAGGAACGTGAGGCTCCTAGATCCGCCCCTCTCCTAGATCCGCCCCTCTCCTAGATCCGCCCCTGCGAGCCAGCATGAAGGCCCCTCGTCGCCCCCACAGCCAAATATCTGCGAGGAGGGGGCGGGCCCGTACCGATGGAGATAGAGATGTTATTCAGTTGATGGGCTTCCCTGGGCCACGTGTTCATCTCGGCGGGGATGGAAGGGGGGGTGTATGGGGTGCTGGAGGGGGCAATTGCAGATGGGGCAGGGACCGAGGATTTATGGAGGCTGCACTCTACGGAGCTGCATGAACGGACGTCCGGGCACCAGAGCTGCCCAGTGGGGCATGGCGCCACGATGTCGACGGTGCGTGTGACGGAGGCCTTGTGGCCTGGCCGCTGCTTGTCAAACACCAAGAACTCAATTTCGAAGCGCGTGCCAGGAGCAGCAGAGGTGTTGACGCACCCCACAAGCCCCTGCAGCCCAACAGCCGCCCCGCATTCCAAACGACCAGATGCTCGCCTTCTTCGAGCCAGTCCTGAACCGATGGCCACTCAATGCCTTCTTCGAGCCAGTCCTGAACCGATGGCCACACAATGCCTTTCTTCGAGCCAGTCCTGAACCGATGGCCACACAATGCCTTCTTCGAGCCAGTCCTGAACCGATGGCCACACAATGCCTTCTTCGAGCCAGTCCTGAACCGATGGCCACACAATGCCTTCTTCGAGCCAGTCCTGAACCGATGGCCACACAATGCCCTTCGAGCCAGTCCTGAACCGATGGCCACACAATGCCAGTCCTGAACCGATGGCCACTCAATGCCTTCTTCGAGCCAGTCCTGAACCGATGGCCGCACAATGCCTTCTTCGAGCCAGTCCTGAACCGATGGCCACACAATGCGGACAGAGAGAAACCGAGAGATCGGGGCGCACTGGTGCGTGGCGATGCAAATTGGGCAAAGTGGGTATCAGACGGTGAGGCGTCGGTCTGCGCAGGGCGCGAGGAGCGCACATGCGGGGCACACCGCCTTCTGCCGCATATTGGAAAGCCCAACGCGCGTCATCGACGCGGGCCTTCACCTGTACACCATGCTGAGGCGCGTGGTGGTGTTTTGGCGCAGGCTGGGGAGCGGCGCGCGGCGCACCTTGGTGCTGAGCTGGTGCTCCGGGCAGTCCAGGTGCTGACAGCTGCTGGGGGGGCACGCCAGCACTTTGGCGGTGATGTTGGCCCCGCTGGCATCCTCGGCGGTCACCCCAGGGTCGCACAAGAGCTCCTTGCCGGGCGCCACTCCCCAAGCGCAAGGCTCGTACACGGAGTGCTGCTTGACGGCCACAGCGCCGCCCACCATCGAGGTACGCACGAGCGCGATCCTCGGCGCAGCCCCGCACTCCGCACACCCGCCGGTCTCCCCGGGCTGCGCCGCCTCGGCGAGGCACACGCCGCCCTTGCTGCAGCTGACTCGGTCCGAGCACCGGCGCTCCCCGAGGGAACAGCGCGCCTTCACCACAATGGTGCGCGCGGCCCACCCAGTGACGCCTGCGGAGTGGCGCACAGCCGCGCGCCTCCACAACTCAATCACCGCGGCGCTGGCGAGGGGAAGAGCCGCGGCCAACAGAACAGCAGCTGAGACAGCTCAGCGCGCCTTCCAGGAGTGCAGGGCAGAGAGGATGCAATGCCGCGCATGATCCAAGCCGGCCGCCGGCATTTCCCATATGCCTCTGAGGTCGGGTCGGGCATCAAACCTTTGCTGTTGGCCACGGTAAAATTGATCAGGTAGTTGCCCGCGCGGTGCGTGTCCACCCCGCATCCCGCCACCCCGACCTCCGCCATCCGGTGGGCCATGCCATCCGGTGAGCAGGCGAGCACCTGCCACCGGCCATGACTCCCCAGGCCTCAGAGAGGGGGGACGATGCCCACCAAGTCTTCCCCATTTCAGAGAAGATCTTGCAACCTCGAGGATTACCCGCCATAGAGAGATCCAATGCTCCACAATCTGTCAGGTCTCATTTTAGATGCTGCGACCTCGCTTTCCTCCCTCGCAGGGAATCCAATGGCAACGACAATCCGACGGCCACAACGCTTCTCCGGCACCCAGATGATCCAACAGCCACAACGCTTCTCCGTCACCCAGATGATCCAACATCCACAACGCTTCTCCGTCACCCAGATAATCCGACGGCCACAACGCGTCTCCGTCACCCAGATGATCCGACAGCCACAATTCGTTTCCCCACCACAGATGAGCGAGCAACAACGCTGCTTCGACCTCGCAGGGGGCGCAGTGGTCGCGACATTCTCTCCCTCGCAGAGAACTGTACAACCACCAAGCTTTTCCGAACAGGCGACAGACACGATGGTCACGATGCTCCCAAAACGCACTGAGGATCCTACGGTCACGAGCACCTCCCTCCTTGTGGTGGATCCGACGGCGACGAAGCTTCCCGCCCTCACACAGAGGACCCATTCATCGCAAGGCTGCCTCTCTTTCCAAATGTTCGCAGTGGGCAATGGGAAAACCGTACACACGTCTCACACATTCGGTCGGAACTCGTACAAAGATGTGCATGCCCCAGATGGCAAGAATGGAAAGGGATGGCGAGAATGGACGGTTGTGCCTTCACCCTGGAAGTGAGGCTGCCATCAACAGGGTCCTCTGCCACCACGCCAGGGTCACACGGCTCGATCACAGGGGAGTGTTGCGTGCATGCGGTAAAAGTGCTGCCAGGCTCGAGCTCCATCTCAGCCATCCCATTAAGCGTCACCACTGGCGCTGAAGGAGGGGGCAGCTCCTCCTCATCTTCCTCGAATTGAACCGCGTCACAAAGTCCGTTCCTGGTGCAGGTGCCGTCGCCGCAGGGGCGTTCCACATCCCCCGCGCCGAACACCGAGGAGTTGGCGCACGGGTTGTACACGTGGACGCGGCGCCAGACGGAGTCCGCGGAGCGCCCCGCAGCATCAGCCACGTCGTACTGAATGATGTACGGCTCGCTGCTGAGCGTCGCGATGTTTGTGTCAACAGCAGCCCGTCCAAACCTGCACTCACCCCAACCTTCTCCTCCCCCGCACCGCACGCAGCGGCATGTCACCCCAACACCGCTTAAGGGTGGCACCCGTCCCCACCACGGAGCAGGTAGCAGTCCCCGCCACGGAGCAGGTAGCAGTCCCCGCCACGGAGCAAGGAGCAGTCCCCGCCACGGAGCAAGGAGCAGGAGACTCCACAGACGCGAATGCCATCGGCAAAAGCTGGAGAGAGGAACGCCAGCTCTGCCGAGGAGATTGGCACCCACTCGCAGACGCCAGGAGGTCCTCAGCCACGCGCGCATGCTGGGGCCCCCGAGGAGACACCCACGCACAGATGCCGGCACAGCCAATCACCACCCACTTGCGCGTGTCTGCAAGTCAGCGGCGAGTCAGCACTTCTCAGGGGGGGCGTGCGGCACCGCCACTGCCACCGGACGAGCTTCATAGGGAGGCGGACATCCATACCGTGCCAGATCATCACTGAGGTCGCCGTCGACATCGTCCCAAGCAGCAACCCCAGGGTCCGCGAAGGCGCTCCCGAGCTCCACGTGGTGCACCACGGCCTCTTCCCCCGCCGCAGTGTGCACCACCTCCCCATCGCCGGCCACCAGCGCCAGCATCGGCGGGGCTGTGTCCTCCGGCGCATGATACTCCGCCAGCAGTGGGGTCCCAGCGGCATCCGCGGTGATAGGCGTGAGGCAGAGACATGTGACGGGGGAGCTAGCGGTGGTCCCCATGAGGCAGCTGGCGCATACATGAGCGCCCACCGACTCCTCGCAGAGGTAGGACGGCGCCGCGCACGCTGGCACCACTGCGACCCTGCGCTGCACGGGGAAGGCCTGGCCTCCACGTCCCAGACATCCACGGCCCCGCATGACACGTCATTATGATCAACGATGCCAACACAACCACGCTCGAACACTCGAACCGCTCCTCAGCAGCGGGTGAGAGAGATACCATGGGCGTGTCAGGAGGGAGCCAGGCTCCGCACCTCGTTGCCAGCCGCATCGGTGGCGGTGAAACTGAGCACGAAAGGGTCCCCCGGGGGAGTTGGCGCTGCAGTGACCAGGTCGCCCAACCCATGTACGTGCACCAGCAAGTGGCCGTCACGCAGATCGTGCGCCATGGCTCCGGCGTCGACATACGTGGCACGCTGCATCACCTCGATGTAGGAGTCCCCATAAAGGCTCACCACCGGCCTATCCGCATCCGCCTCTTGTTCCACCGCTTTGTGATTGTCGTTATGCTCCAGCTCCTCAAGGCCGCGTCTTGGGTGGGATGGGGAGAGCAGGACGTGAGGGAGTGAGTGCGGCCCGGCTGCAATACGCGGGGAAGCAGCAGAAGTCAAGGGCGTGGAGAGCGAATCTGATGGCGGGAGAGAAGCAGAAGACACGGCAGCTGCCATCAAGCGCCGCCCTTGACTCTCGTCCTGCAGAGGAGCAACCCTCACCTCCCCAGCATCTCATGGCAGGGCCGCAGCGAGGGCTTCCGCGCAATCTCTGAGGGCGCTGACGTGGATTGTGCGGCACATAGGCCCTCTCCAGCCAGCATCTCATCGCAAGGCCGCAGCGAGGGCTTCCACGCAATCTCTGAGAGCGCTGACGTGGATTGTGCGGCATATAGGCCCTCTCGAGGCAGCATGCAACCTGGCCTGCCACAGGATGTGCCTCTTGCCGCTCGGGAAACTGGGCGACCAGGTTCACCGCAGGGGGCAGCGCCGGCATGAGCGTGCTGATTGACCTGGAGGCAGCGGGCGAAATGCTGCACTCTGCCCTGGCTCGTCTCATCGACGGATCGCAAACCCTAAAAACCCTAAACACGGCAGTCGACGAAGCCCTACACTCTGTGTCAGCGCATTGCAGTGTAACACTCACAGATGTCCTCCACTCCCGCCGCGGCTCACCTCGGTACATCGTTCGGAGAAGTCTGGCTCGACCAGCACATCCTCGAGAGCCGAAGCATTAGAATAGTCCATCACGACGCCATGAACCACCCGGTAGTAGTCATTATTAACCACGATGTACCTGCGCACCCACCACATCACACAAATGTTGGGACCCCCGAGATGCAGCTTGCAGCATCCAATGCATGCAGGACTCCTCATCGCCACGTGTGGGGAGCCGCTCTCGTGTGGACTCCATGCAAAATCCGATGGTTGACGGGAGCCGGGAAAGTTTGTTTGCAATTTTGGGATGTAGCCGTACGGCCCCTTTGCTATGCATGGCGACGCCTCCGGTCCTCACCCATCGAATTCATCTCTGCATATCTGCAGACTCCCTCCGCGGCCGCTCAAATGCTGCGCGACAAAATGAGTTACCCCTCCTTCCACACATGCATGCCTGCTAGTCAAATCAACGGCCAGTGTTTGGAGGGAGGAAAGAGAAAGCGCATCCTACCAGTCGCCCACAGGTAACTCAAATTTGTGCGCATAAACGCTATCGGTATCCTTGAAAGTTTGATCGTCTTCGAACCTGGCAGCAACGCCGACAATAGGCATTAGTCACCCTCTGCGTACATCGAGGCAATGGGCGGCGTGGTTCCCGCCGACACCTCCCACTCTGAGCACCCTCTTTGTGGCGTGCTTGCAAACTTCCGAGAGCCGTCGGATTGGCAGCATCGGCCACCATGTATGCAGGCCTCGGAGATGAGCGAAAATGCATGCTTGCCACTCCCTTTGCTCCAAACTGCACCGAGGGGAAGGGAGCCACAGTGACTCGAAGGGTACCGCATTGAGAAGAAAGGTGTGTGAATCAGGGAAGGGATGTGCTGGCATCATGTCCTCTTAAACCGTTCTCATCACTTGGTCAGCGCTGTTAGTGCGGCTTGCACCAAAAATATGATATGGATGTGGGGTGTTTTGTTTCAAAGCATAATATCGCGCTGATGGGAACCAGGACCCCTCAAGAGGCGCGCCATACTGACAGGAGGGGGAGAAAAGTCGTATACTATCGTTTGAGGGTGTGGTGTGAAGAGGAATGAGGGGGAGTTCACCAGCAGTCGGGAGGAAGCCCCGCATCTTGCTTGCCGCCATCTCGGAGGCACAGGTTCCACGTGGCCCTGATTGATACGGCTCGGCTTAGATGTCAGCTCTCGCGGCAGTGGCGAATTCGCTTCATTTCCGGGCTTTGGCGGCGATGAAATAATGTATGCGTGTACGGATTGGGCTCGCTAAAAGGCATTAAAATGTTGCATTTACACAAACCTATCTGTCGCTTTTCGATGCTGGCACAGAAGAATCACCAGCTACTTGTGAGAAATACTTCAGCGGGACCAAATGGAGGTGGACCTTGTGCCCACAACCTGCTCAGCGCTCTGGAGCTCCGAAGGGTCTAAATGCGAATGGTCGGCACTGTGAGTCGGTGATTGGGATACACTTCATTTTCACTTATACAGGCATTTTACTCTCAGATGCAAGCTGGGGCACGCACAGGGCAGCGTATTCATCTGCGGTGCCAGCGGGGACCTCGAGCTGAAAATTGGCCTGTGCCCCTCATACGTGCCCCTCATACCCTACATGTCCTCATCACTCATACCACTCGAGCTCGGCCACATCCTGCCACCGTGACAAGCACTGGTAGACCCGGAGCAGGTAAACATGAGCGCTTAGGTCCCTCTCTAGGACCCTTTGGAAGGGTGCACCATCTACGCCAGAATCGCACGCAAAGGCAGCCCGAGGGTTGTCAGCACAAACCATCGGAACTACCTGCCTCTCTCCTACGGCATGGGCCAACGCAGCTCCGAGAGATCTGCAAACGAAAAGTCTCTTGTGACACCCGTCTCCCGCGTGAGACGTTCCGTGATGCTCTTCAGGGTCCCTCGCGAGTTCAAAGGGCGTGTGCCGCGGGCGGTGGGGTGCACCTCTATCTTCACCATCACTGCTTTCAGGTCATAGAGCTTTCCGCAGTCCACTTGACATCCGAACCTGCACTTGCCCCAGAGACCGGGGTGACTCATCAGCTGAATTGGCTCAAGGGTCTCGAGCTTCCTACTACCTGTACCCCTCCTCCTACCTGTGCCCCTCCTCCTACCTGTACCCTCCCACCTGTACCTCCTCCTACCTGTACCCCTCCTCCCTACCTGTACCCCCTCCTCCTACCTGCCCCTCCTACCTGTGCCCCTCCTCCTACCTGTACCCCTCCTCCTACCTGTGCCCCTCCTCCTACCTGTGACCCTCCTCCTACCTGTGACCCTCCTCCTACCTGTGACCCTCCTCCTGTTTGTGCAACAAGACCCCTTGAGGATGACGAGGTGTTGCTCGGCCACTTGCGCCTGGCGCCATGCGCCTTTGCAAAGAGAGCCTTCGCACAGCAGCAAGTCGCGCTCCTCGCTTGCTCAAGCAAAGCTCAATAGGAGTATTTCGAGCTCCTTGCCGCGCTCGCAGAGAAAAACGTCGGGATCTGAGGAAAGCGTTGTGAGACCGACACGCATTGTGGCCTCTCCGCGGTCACCTTGCTCAGCACTGGGACTGCCAAGCATAATGCCCTTGGTTGCCTTTACCTGTGATAGGATTTGTACTCTACGGGGTACTGGCATATTCCATCTCCGCAGAGGGGGTCCACCCAGACTTCCGCAATCTGTGCTCTCACCCCAGCACCTTCCGTAAGCTACTCGAGCGAGCAAGCGACATCTATGCTGGCATGTACCTCGCAAGGACCTGCAACCACATAGAGCTCCAAGAGTTCCAAACAAAGCTCATGTCGACGAGAATTTCTGCGTACTGATGCGGGTTTTGCACCGAACCTGATAGGATAACCAGGCGTAGAAGTAGCTGTTGTCCCCAGGTGGGGATACGATAGACGCAATCGACGAAGTCGCCTGCGGCCCAACCCAGCGTACCCCGCACAAGCTCCATACGCAGAGCTCAAGCGTGTCCCTCCTCTTTTACTTGGTTTTCGGACAAATCCGGCGTAACCCCTTTTCCACTTCCGCCTCTTGCAATCTATGCCAGCTTCAGCATTCCTACATGTCCGACTTGCATAGGACTTGAAAGCAGGGGAAACGGTGCATTAGAGGTTCGAGAATCCAAGTTTGACGTTCACGTCCGAGCCGGGGCAAGGTGTTAAAATTCAATAGGGTTTGTGAACTCCCATTTCATATATCACGGTAGCTCGAAAGAAGAGATTTTATCTGCTCTAGCCTGAAGAAAGGAAAAAGTGACCCTGTGCTGCTCCAGGCTAAAAGGTCCTTGCAGATGCTTGCAGGCAGTAATCACCTCGAACCTTGGCCCAACGAGTTCTTGTTGAAGTGCCACGAAAGCTTGGAGCAACGTTATAGTGACGAGGAGAAGGATGGACTTGTAGCGCCATCTGCACAAAACGGCAACTTTATCAGAATCTGTGCGATTTCAAAGTTGACATCCCTCCTTCGCAACCACTCCTTAGTGTGCGCGACGTGAGGAGAAAACTGGAGGGTGCAAGTTCTGGCATGCGCCACGTTCGGACGCACAACACCAATCATCAGGATAGCTTGACTCTACTCATCGAATCGCTTGGCAAAGTCTGAGCCGAGCCAACCTATTGAGCCCGCACGTTTTAATCTCAGCCGATTGAAGCAGGCTAGGCTGTGATGTCAAACTGCCAACAGAGCGCCGCCTCTCCATGCAGCGGGCACCTCCACTTGGGTGGTCGGAAAGGAAAAGCAGGTTGAGCAGGCGTACTCCAGAATAAGTTGACCTTCCACGAAAGATTCCAGCTTTCGAAGGATTTCGACGATCCCCGCAGTCCCCGTCCTCGACAGTCCACTCTTCTTCTCCCAAGCTTGCACGGCTGCCGCGTGGCGCCCAATACGTGACCCCCATCACGGCACGTTGTCAGGGCAGAGGCTCCTCCACAGTCCCCACAGGTGGGCGCGACTTCGGGATGTGGGGGCTGGCGACGAGGGTACGCGCTGTTGACTGCAATAATCTTTCAGCCAACTTGCCGTGAGCGAGAAAGCTCTTTGGGTGATGCTTTCGGGATAATTTTTGCGCCAAGTTGTGAGGGTGAGGGAAGGGGTCTGACACCTCGGGGCGTGAATGGCGCGGCTGCGGGGACCTCTTCGCACTCTGCCTCCTGCAAGACATGTCAAAATTGTGCGGCAAGTTCCCACATCCTCTTCATCTCCATCTTCGTCTTCATCTTCACTTTCATCTCCATCTTCATGATGCATGCTTGCTGCAATGCAGGTAGGCAGGCAGGCAGGGATGATGTGGAAGTCTCAGCGGGGGATGCAACTTGGACAGCGAGAGTGTAAGCGAAGAAATTGGGAGCGGTGTCTGAGCGGAGTTTTTCTGGGGGTGCATTTCAGACGAGGTCGCGAAGGGAGCCACACGCGCTATGCGCACTCCGGGGAGACCGAAGGAATGCGGCCGCAGCCTGTGACGTGTTTAGGTGCTGGCCCGAAGAAGCGGAGGAGTCTTAGTGAAAAGCCTATCGGAATCTCGCGTCTGTTTTTCGTGCAAATGTTCGGTTCAGTGGGCAATACGGTCGCCACTGTTCTTAAGGGAGCCAGCATCCTCAGCAAGACGGCAAAGTCATCCAGTAAGGGCCGCAAGTGCGCCGGGAGTCCTCGGCGAAGGCCATCACACGCAGGAGAGGTTTAGAAGAAGTGTAGAAGTGTGTGGTGTCATGCACAGAAGAAATGATTTACAAAGCACGAGAGATGGTGGAGAAACAACTGTATTCCCCTCGCAAGCAAGTCCATAGAAGCAGTGTGCATTTGATTTTGCTGATACGTTTGGGAGTGACTCATTGCACGCGTGCACTTAGCACAACTGCAACAGTCGAAGCGGGAATATCCACCAGAAGCTAATGAGTGTAAAGTAGTGGTGGGTTAGGGCACACGAGATGCAGTCCATGCTGCTGAAGGCAAACGTGTACTGAAGACGGTGGTTCTGAACGAATTGTCGCTCACGTCTAACACACGAAGGCCAAAAGAGTGGATTCATACCAAAACTTGGACATCGCTGCAACTGGATGCAATTTGTGAGGAGTCTGCAACTTCAGCGAACACGCTTCCCTCCTGCCAGCTGCAAAACAGGCGTGCAAACAAGGTAAGATATCAAGGTCTGCCGAGTTATACTCTCAGCTGCAAGGAATGTGGGGCAAGTCATTCAACAGAGAGATAATCCATGAACCTGGGGGTTCCTGAAAATGCGTTGAGCGCTGTTTCCAAGCGCAGGGCGAGGGATGAAAGAAAGCCACCAGTAGCAAAAACTTTTGTTCGAAACTACATCCTTCAAAGAGAGAAGCGCGCTTTTGAGCCCGGACGGAGCAAAGATCATAGATTGGTCGATAGGGGACGGTGCTGTGAACACGGGTCAAGCAACTCAGGAATGCAAGCAGAGTGCTTCATGACGTGATGTAATAGCCCATAGGTGAAAACGGGGTGTGATTTCGAAAACCAGTGTGTGCCCGGCAAAAGCACTCTCTTCTTTCACCTGACATCAGCGACCACATCATCGTGAGTGTATTGGACTTGTCGACTTGTTATCAGTGTATTGGAATGTATGTCGTCTTCGACTGTTGTGTCAAGAGGATAATTGTAAGAGTTGAGCCCGGATCTGGAACTCGATAATGCGACCTTTTTTACAGACTCTCTACACTTCCGAGCTAAAATTGAAGGCAGCGCTACTCTTCCCATTCCGCTTCGACTTCGAAGCGCAAACTCGAGTGAATTACTCAGGGTAGTGCATATCAAGAAGATTTTTCAATAACCCGTGCAAATTATTGCTCGATACCTTCAAACTTGAACTTTTTATACGAGTTGGGAGACCCAGAGTAGGGCCGGGGAAATTAATTTACTCATACGCCCGACGGGCGTGGTTTTTTCTTTTTCTTTTTCTTTTTCTTTTTTGGGAGACCAACACGAATACGGAATAGGAGAGTTCTCACGTGAGTTTTTTGCAGGTGTTTCGAATTCTCTCTTCGTCTTGCAAATCTCTCTTCGTCGTCTAACCGGTACGATGCTGCCATCGGACGATTTTCTGATCGTGTACCTGCTAAATGCACTTTTGTTTGAAAACATGCAAAAACAGTCTGATTTTATCGAGTTTCGATGCGGATTCCCCATTGTTTTTTCATTACAGCGATCTTGATATTCCGAATTGGCGTCGCGGAGCCAGCGCGAACAGTGAAACACCCCCAGATTTATACATTGTGACCATCAAAGATCTCGTTTGGATACGTCGTTTGGGTGATATGATATGGCGTATCGATGACGTCTACATCCCTCTTTGCATATAGGGTTCCACCTCTGAGCACACCCATATCCAATCGCGCATGAAAATTTGTGGCTTAGTATATAAATGGCATGATTTTGTATATAAATAACTCAAGCCAACTCACTTCCGAATATAAATTATAGGGACAGGGTACGGGCGCTGGGAACTCGTCCATTTTGCATGATGACACATGATGACTGAATGTCACGGCTGCGTATATCGCGCGAGACAATGACCACAATGAACGTCGCCGGCAGCAGACGGTGAACACATGTGATGTCACATCGACATCGCGGACACCATTGCCGCTGCGCTGCCGATGCCGTTGCGTGACTGCTTACTCGTTACTGTGACACTCGTTCTTCGTTGACCCATCCCAATCCGCAATTGCATCGTAAAATTCTTCAGCTACAGTTGGCTACAGTACGCAATTTCTTCAACGTTCCGCCGCCTCATGGGGCGAACGGTGCTGTGACTGCTGTGATACACGCAGGGATTTCCAAAGTGCTCGGCTACTTTTATTTTTCAGTTCGCTTATCATAATGTGTAAACTTATGATACTATGTGTGCGCAGGTCATGTCGCAGGTATCCGATTGCGAGGAGGGACGCGCGCTCTTGAGATGTGGAAGTCGAGGTTGGCGAATGCCAACCTTGCTTGGGATGAAACCCAACCATATCGAAAGTATCGTATTAAGATATACATATTTCACGTTTGCATCCTTGGCATCTATGCAAAGTATGAGGAGCATTGAGTGAGCATAAGTCCTAGGCTGTTTTGGTTTTTGGTTCATGGCGCATTCGTGACCTCTTGGGGTGTGGAAGTCGAGGTTGGTCTAAACCAACCTTGCTTGGGATGAAACCCAACCACATCGGACTATCTTATCGCACCTATCTTAGTTAAGTAATGTATATTACAAGTTTGAAGGTCTTTCGAGAACGTTAAGGCGATGGCTGATTTTGTTTTTTGGGGTCGTAATAAATCGTGGAAAACAAAATCAGCCTACGAACTTGTCCTAGCCGTCTGAGGCTCAAACCTTACAGGTTCATTGAGAAAAATGTACCGATGAGATAAGTTCGATGTGGTTGGGTTTCATCCCAAGCAAGGTTGGTTTAGACCAACCTCGACTTCCACACCCCAAGAGGTCACGAATGCGCCATGAACCCAAAACCAAAACAGCCTAAGACTTATGTCCACTCAATGCTCCTCATACTTTGCATAGATGCCAAGGATGCAAACGTGAAATATATACGATAAGTTCGATATGGTTGGGTTTCATCCCAAGCAAGGTTGGCATTCGCCAACCTCGACTTCCACATCTCAAGAGCGCGCGTCCCTCCTCACCATCGGATACCTGCGACATGACCTGCGCACACATAGTATCATAAGTTTACACATTATGATAAGCGAACTGAAAAATAAAAGTAGCCGAGCACTTTGGAAATCCCTGCGTGTATCACAGCAGTCACAGCACCGTTCGCCCCATGAGGCGGCGGAACGTTGAAGAAATTGCGTACGGTAGCTGAAGAATTTTACGATGCAATTGCGGATTGGGATGGGTCAACGAAGAACGAGTGTCACAGTAACGAGTAAGCAGTCACGCAACGGCATCGGCAGCGCAGCGGCAATGGTGTACGGCGTTTTGTCTCCATATACTATTTATCTTATACAACATTTTGCGATATAATCGCCGCAGTCATGATGACCCAAAAGGTTACATCGCGACCGTAAACATACGGTCAGATAGTATCTGCACCATCAG
This sequence comes from Cymbomonas tetramitiformis, assembly GCA_001247695.2. Classification (NCBI taxonomy): domain Eukaryota; kingdom Viridiplantae; phylum Chlorophyta; class Pyramimonadophyceae; order Pyramimonadales; family Pyramimonadaceae; genus Cymbomonas; species Cymbomonas tetramitiformis. The sequence continues at coordinate 50,918 of LGRX02005441.1, forward strand.
ATTCTGTATGCTGACAGGTGGTAACTCGAAACCGACTTAGTTTGAAAAATGACCTTTCAATGTGCATGTCTACTTCCGGTCAAAGCTGTGCTAAGGTCAACTTTTCACGGCGGTTCGATCTTATGGGAGGGTTTCATCTCGTTCGCAGGATTCCCGCCTGCAAGCGAGAGCCCTAGGGTAGGGGTCCCTGCCAGTTCGTTCCCGCCTTTCAATTTGGCGCATCATGCTTGAAAATTGAAAGATTTCCTCCCATAAGATCTTTCAAACTAAAACTTTTCTCTCCGATATACTTCAAGTTTCACTCGAAAACATATCGTCAACGTTCCACTACGGTGGGTACGTTTATCGCTCAGGGTTCGCTTTGATCCGCTGCATTATCCGCCTTGTAGTATGGCGCATCCAAGAGTGGATAAGATGTATGAAAAATATTCCGAAAGTGTTTCTCAAAGACGCAGAAAAGTTTCGCTTAAACGAAACTCTTCTGGGCGTTTTGCGCTCAAAGAAACAGCAGATCAATCTGCTAGTTCTGAAGCGCCATCCCGGATGTGCCGCGGGGCTCGAAGCGTGTGAACCAAATGACCAAATGAAACACAGATGTACACATACAGCGTTGAAAATATGTTTAAGTCGTTGTTATTACTATTTCTTAGCGTTCCCTTCGGCAGGTTACCGAAGGGAATGCCGTTTTGCGGACGCCGGTTCCCGCTTCCGCCACACGAAGCGGGGAATCCGGGATCTGCTTCCAGTCACCGAATCTGTGCGGGGATGCTTCCTAGCGTTCATAATACCTTATATTAAACATTATTCGCTTCTAATATATCGCGAAGAGTTATCAATCTCTTCATTAATCTACCCTGCTGAACTAGGTTTTCACAGTGTAAAGCGCTTAAGAAGCGCGAACGGAAGCGGACAGATTCCAGAAAGATACCGGTGCGATTTCAATAACGGTTTAGATGTCCTTCCGATTTAATCGAACGGCTGTACGGAATTTGTAAGCAATGAAAAATATAATTCGCATCTGAGGATTTTCATTACACTCTTAATACGCCGTACGGCAGTTTGCCAGAGTTCTCCATCATTATCTTCATCCACGAAAGCAGTCGGATCAAGAATTTGCTAAATCCAGATCGTTTAAAGTAATTTATATTTCGGGTATATTCGATGCATCTTGAGTCAGAAGATGGTGTATAAAATGATGTTCATTACAAACGAAAAACGCCGTATGGTGTCCGCGATGTCGATGTGACATCACATGTGTTCACCGTCTGCTGCCGGCGACGTTCATTGTGGTCATTGTCTCGCGCGATAGACGCAGCCGTGACATTCAGTCATCATGTGTCATCATGCAAAATGGACGAGTTCCCAGCGCCCGTACCCTGTCCCTAAATTATATGCTCCGCGATCGTATCGCGCGCGCGATCGATCGCGCGCGCGATATCGCGCGCGCTTGCATACAGGGTTCCACCCACTGTAACGTAAGACTTCTGTCGAGTGAGACCGTGTGTCACACGACAGCAATTTTCTGCGATGGGGCTGGGGATGTCCATGTGGTGTGGATGTGGATGTGGGCTCTCCTCTCGTCTGTGACCATGACCTCAGACCTGTGTCACTGTGTCACACGACCGTTCAACAGTCACAGAGCTATCGCTATCCCCACGATCACACCAAATATGATCGATAAATACGATCAATGATGATTCATGATGGTCTATGGAGATGGTACAGTATGGTTAATGTGAGTGTCACATATTGAAATTGATGGTCATCATCTTCAAGGTCTCGAGGGCTTTTAAATTTTATCATGAATCATCACGCATTTTTATGCCCTTGAGCTTGACTGCCAAAACGTGCATTCGCAGTTCAGCAGTCGAGAGTCGTGCTTCCAGACGCACAGTTCGCACAATTAATAGTTACTTCACCATCGCACGATGATCGATGATCGTTGATCGTTGATCGATGATCGTTGTGACAATTGTGTCACAGCAGTGCTTCCACCCTGGGTAACCGTCAAATAATCGGACGGATTTCTCGACATAAGGGCGTGTATCTGAGGGTCTGAGAGATCTCAAAACCCCGACGGCCGGAGAGTGTAGTGCGACTGCAATTCTTAGCTTTAAACCAGTTCCGACAACAAATCCTGTATCATCAGGGATAGAGAGGCCTAAACGACAAAACAGCTGCTTTGGGAGACTTCTAATGTCGCCGATTGCGAAAACCTACGTCTGATATTAATTCCTTTTTTCAATTTTGTCTTCGTTAAGGAGGCAGAAACTTAGCTTATCTATTCCCATAGAAAGCACTTGATTCCTTTGGGTGAGGCCGTCGTGAGCTGCTACTGAGATGAACCTCCTCATTAACTGATTTGTTTTGGGTACGTTTTCTATAGTGGGAGTAAAGAGTCATATTCCCTGGAACTGGCATCTTGATTGAATGCACCTTTTCAGGGAATCGCCTCAGTCTGGATTCTGCGACGACCGTTTGCAAAGTTCTCCGGATAAGATAAAGTCTTCCACCTCCACTGCTCAAGTATTGTTTGCGTGCTGTGAGCCCCGCTACCCGTTGATATGTCGAGGATGCGTACATCAATATGGTTTGCACTGAAAAGGCAGCTGTTTCTTCAGAAAATGCTGATGCATGTCTCGAAAAACTGCTCCTTTTTGCGTGTAGCTGATCCCCCTCCAGGTCTCTCCTAGGTTAGTATGCAGTAAAGGTCGTTTTCGGAGCACACGCCTGGCTCAATACCTGTAAAGCTCTTGATAAGAGCCAATCGGCAGCTGGGATTTTAGACCTCAAGGTAGTTTGGCGATATTCTGTCGATTGCCTGTAACACAAGATCGTGAAGAGCGCGCACTTGCGGCGCTGTCATGAGGAAGTGTTCTGAATTCTGAGGATGGATTTGTTGGATTCTATTATGAATTCGAAGCCACTCTAAAATAGCTTCTGTTTTCTTTTCAGGATTTCGACGTCAACACAACTTCCACCGCTTCGATTACTTACTTCTCATTCCAGCAGTACCCGTCTCCCTTGTGGCCGTTTTCGAGGTCAATAACGATATAGATGATTCCTGAAACTTCCTTTCAAAGTGGTGGGCCCAGCGGTAGTGGTGTTGCACTATGCGCGTTTTCATCGGATGGGCGTTCTTTTGCCACCACGACGAGTGACGGCCGCATTAAAGCTTTCGATGCAGTTACTGGGGCACTTGTCGAGGAGCTTCAGGATACAACCACTGGATCACAGCAGGACAACCATTTATCAGCTGGATATACAAGCATGATTTTCCTTAAAAATCAGGGGACAACAGCCACTGCAAAGAAAAGCTCAAAGAAAAGCTCTTCTGTTACAGTCAGTTCCGGCCTCCTTGTTGTGGGTGAGTCCATTTTCTCTGCTCGGGGTTTTGATCTCACGTCTACCCCGGTTACTTTACACCAGCTTGTCTGCTGAACGTCTATTCCATTGATCCGTGTTTTCGTAGTCTGCCACTCTCGCTGCTGAACACCTCGATCTGCGGGTATGTGTAGGCAACAAAAGTGGTCAGGTTGCGGCTTGGGACACGTCACTCTGGTCAGTTAAGTGGTGCGTCACGTGTCATGATGGTGGCGTTACTGCACTTGCTTACCCTGCAAGCAATCTGGACAAGCTGTACACCTGCGGTAAGAACGCGCAGCTATGTGAGATCGAGGCTTCCTCGGGGCAGATCCTGCGCAAGTGGAAGTCGGGAAAGAACGCCCCATCTTGTCTCGCGGTGTCCCCCGATGCGACCCGTTTGCTCGCAGGGAGTTCTGGCCTGGTTTTATGGGATCTGTCTGCCGAAGTACCGAAAACCCTATGTAAGTTGACTGGGCACACCGTGGAGGCGAGGGCAGCGGCGTTCAGTCTGTGCGGGAAGGCAGCAGTGTCATGTGCGCCAGCGGAACGGCACATTGCGGTTTGGGACTGCGGGGAGGCAGACGGGAGCAAGGGGAAAAAGGAAGTCAAAGGCGCGAGCCTCTCCTTATCGATGGAGCACCCAGCTCTCCAGCTTGCTACCGGGAAGGGCCGTACCGGTCTCTTTGACGTTATGGCGGTGAGCGAAGCGGGGGAGGCGTATGTCTGGAGCTGTGGGATGTCCGAGGTGCTCGCCACGTGGCGCGTGCAGGTCGTCGGATCCTCCTGCAGGCCTATGGAATGCGTCCTCTCCGCGTGGAAATCGGAAGAGACGAATTTGCTTGTGGTCCGTGGATTGCTTGTGCGTCCTACCTTCGAGCACGTGGTGCTTCCGGCAAGCTCGGGTGGGAAGGAAGTACAAACTCTAGAACTCCAGACGAGCGTGAAGGATGCAATGCACACGCAGGCGGACGGCCCAGCCTCGAAAAAACGAGATCTTGCATCGACCGTGACAGTGCTCGGTGCGGAAACGCCTGCGGAATTGATCAGAGGTGAGCGTTTGCGCCGAGCTACGGAAAAGCCGATCCACTCATATAGTGGGCAATTTAAACTTCTCATCAACACGCAATGTTTAATCTCAGTGTATGCAGCCAGTTGTGTATAGTGCTACTGAGCTAGCCGCCGACTTTTCACGTCGTATTACACCTTAGCCTTTCATCATAGATAACTCGATGGGCGTTCTTGCCGATCGCCTTCGCTCTTGGTGCGACAGGTGGGACTTCTTCGCCCAAGATACGTGCTTAGCACGTTTGCTGTGCAGCGGTCCATCCTGTCCTCACCTTCTTACCACTCACGCGTGCGTTTCTTGATGCTGGTGCAGGCCGACTCGTCGCGGGGAACAAAAGTGACCTGTCTGCAGCGAACGGCACGGCTGGGGTCGAGGACGAGGCGGCGGCCGCAACGGAGGACGTGGAGATGGAAGGGGGTGGGAAAGAGGTGACATTAGGGGAACGGCTGGCACGCCTCGCCACCGCTGCCGGAGAGCCTTTGGGCGCTTGGAGCAAAGAACGCGCAGGTCCTCACCTCGCTCTTTTTCTCTCGACGAGTTGTGAAAAAGGAGAGACAGTACATACTGTTGTGCACCGCTTTGATCCGACTGCACATACTGTTGCGAGCCTTGGTTTCTTCTCACCGTGCTTTAGCCCCTAAAACCGACCTGGGAGAGCTTGCATACATCAGCACTTCGGGTGCAGCTTACACCCTCGCCCGCCCTCTCTGTAGAGTGGAAAGAAAAGCCTGTTTTACCACCCTGGCGTTGGACTATTTGTTACACCAGCTTGTCCCTCGTCGTCTACCAAAAATAGATGTTCTGCTGATAGGTTATAGCAGACGTTCAGATCTACCCTCCCCTGTCTTGTCCATCGCAGTCAGCTCAGAGAGTAGCTCAAGTATCTCTGCTATTCGAGTTTTGGGAGTCCTTTCCATGCCTTTTTGCTCTTATAGTATTCAGCGTCGAGAGCACTGACGCAAGGAAGTGCCTCTTGAGAATAGCCTTTAACCTCCCTTTGACGTTGCCAAGGTTGAGCATATCTCCTCTTTTCAAACTGCGGCATGCTTTCTTGAGCCCCTTCCCCCCTTTATGCTGTAAGCAACTGACCACACCATAGTGGCTCCTGGCTTCTCACCTCGATAAAACACTGATTATGACAGGACGTACCGGAGAACTGCCCAAGGCAGACTCACTTGGCTCTTTGCTCTCCCAGGTATTTTCCCGGGTGTTAGTTAGCTCATCCTTGCTTGTTTTATCTCGCGTATACTCTCAACTTTGAGACTCGCAACTTGAAGTCAGTTTCCCTCATAACTTGTGAATCAAAGAAGTTACAATAGTTTTGTTCTGAGAAGATCTCGTCACATGTGAAAGAACTTTGTTGTGGAACTTTGGTGGTGTTTTTCCTTTCTTTCCCGTCAGTGAGTAGCTTCCGTTTTCGTGAAGTGTTCCGTGCTGGAATGTACACAGCCACCTTTACTGTACGCCGCATGGACTTGTGACTGTGTTTGGCTCACCACCAACCTCGGTAGAAAGGGAATTCAGGCTGAGTATACCTTCAATTCAAATCTGTGGTGTGCAGGCGGTTAGAAGCAATGACAAAGAATTGTTGGAGCGTTGCCTAAACGTTGCTGACGACACGGTCGTGAACAACAGTGTCCGGCGTCTGCAGCCTAACGATGCTGTGGAGCTGCTGGAGCTGCTGCTGTTGCGCCTGCAGTCGCGTCCCGGGCGCGGGATCCAGCTTGCTCGGTGGTTCCGGGCGGTTTTGGTGAACCACTCAGGATATCTGATGTCTTCCCCCACTGGGCCGAAGATCCTGAGCACGCTGTGCCAGCTCCTGAACGCCCGCACTGCGATATTCCCAATGCTGCTACAGCTGTCAGGGCGCCTGGATCTGTTGCTTGCACATCAGCAGAGCTCACAACAACGCGACGGCGCGCCCAGTGGGATGGTGGGCCCTCTTGTGGACTTCACAGAGCCTGAAGTGGACGAGAATGGCGAAGTGGAAGTGGAGGACCCCTTTGCCTATGATGAAGAAGAGGACGGTGAAGAAGACGAATGGGAAACGGGTGACGAAGATGATGAGGATGATGAAGAAGAGGAGGAAATGGAGGACTAAAGTATTTTGATAGTTTGCAAATTCGGCGGTATTGCAATGTAGCAACTCTCTGCCTGCATGATAGTTTGCCCTTCCAAGGTTTCTGAATTGTGGTCTCCATCAGGACTATGCTGTGATCCCAGTTTTCGCGCTTCCATTGAAGTGCATACAATGCATTTTTATTGATAACTAGGTGTATTTTGAGTGTGACGATACCTTTCTTGACAAAACCTATAAACTTTTCAAACTGAGGAAAGATGCAAGAAGGTGGCATGTTCCTACCGAGTTTTTTTTTGTTTCTGTGTAATGTGGAGCATGTGACAGAAGCTGCTGTAATCGGAGGTCTGCATTTTGATGACTGGATGCAGTACTGAATATGGCAGATTCTAGGGAGCCCGTAGCCTTCAAACGAGGAGTCCGTTCGTGATCGGCCAGATTCCGCTGTCTGGGGTTCGTGTGCCTACCATCCACTCAGTGATTGTCTCTAGCCGAGCGGTCAGGCTTGTAGGCTTAGGTGTGAAGGATTGCAGCTTCACGTGTTTTATTGGGCACGAAAGTGATGTGGGCTGCAGGAGGAAGATGCTTGGCACATTTCACGAATTGATGCATGGATGGACGCCATGGTTTGGGTGCTCTGTACCATTTTGCTATTGCTTAATGCAGGAGTCTCAAGTTTTGGATGTCAAAACTAACTTTTAACAAAATTAAAAATGGATGTACGTAACGTCTAGTAAAAAGCCAATATTTGAGTATTCCAAAAGTCATCTACCTTTTTGCCTTAAGGCGTACCAGTACCAAGGACCACAAGGATGAGGGTTTCGAGCTAAGCCGGAATCGTCCTCGGAAGTTGCACTATTCTCACCGGAATTCTCTATGACTTCCCACTCATCGGCCTTTAAAACCGCATGCGTCCCTATAATGAGCTGTCTCTTAGCTACATTGACAGAATCGCTTTCCACTTCAGGCTCCTTTCTTTTCAGAAGAGAAGCCGGCTGATCTGCAAGTTTAGCAGCATGTTTTGTTACCGCTTAAGCAGAGCTCTCAGGTGGGGTCTGGAACTGCACAGGAGCGACATCCTTCGCTGCAGGAGTCCCCACTGTGACAGGGCCGTCGGTCATCGTGACAGGGCCGTCATCGTCGGCATCATCGTGATCACCGTCATAGAAACCGATTCCAGACGGGCGACGGTCTGCTGCTGCTGCAACTTCCTGCTCTCAATTTCGGGTAACATTAGTTGCCGCCGATCCTGAGAACTGAACGCCTTCGGTATCGTCGATATCGGACTCATCCTCCTCCTCAAAAGGCTGTACGGCCAAGATCGTGCGACTCATTCTGCACCCATTGTTGTGCATCCTGTGAGACACAACAGCGACAGGTTTGAGGTTAGCCAAGTGTCAAACACGCGAGAAATGACAGTTACACACCAAGATCACACACCTCGCTCACAGTACGTACAGTCTCTCGAAGCGGATGGCAACGAAAGCGCCGAAACTCAGTAAGGTACACAGTGCATTATCTGTTGGGATCAAAACGCGTACCGCAGTTTCATAGGGAAACAGCACGTTCACGATATCCTGCTCCACGGCAGCATTTTTCGGTAAGATGATCGTATGCCGCAAAGACTCCGACCGGGGCTCTGACAATCCGCGGCTCTCGATGACAAAGCGCGTGGAAACGAAATAGCGTCCGAAACGAATCATTCGTAGTACGGTCGACTTGAAGGACGGAAAGTCACGCTTCATCTTAAAGCGATGAATCATGTCAGCCTTGGCCTTGAAGGTATTCTCGGTAAATTCACGCCGCCCCGTCAAGTCTCCTTCGTCCAGAACAAGGCAGAGGTCGTCATCTTTCTGCCCTATCTCCGGAGTCCCGTTCTTCTTGCAATCTGTGAAATTAAGCGACTTGTGGCTCTTGCGGTAGTAACCGATCATGCCCAATTGCGTGTGATTTTCTGCGCCATTCAAAGGTTTCACGCATATATTCCAGTATGAATGGTTTAGACCCGTGTATCCAAGCGCAGACGACTTCAGACTCGCATGTAGTTGCATGTTAGAACCCGCTGATCCAGCCGCACCCTGGGCGTGCAAGTTGAGCTCCCTATCCCCATTTTCCGAACCTGTACCGGGAGGTACGAGCAGCGGGGTTGCATGCTACAGAGATCTGGTTGCATGCTGCCGACGAGTGGTTGCATGATACAGATGCCTGGTTGCATGCTGCGTATGCCTGGTTGCATGCCACAGATGCCTGGTTGCATGCTACAGATGGCCGGTTGCATGCCACGGAGGCCAGGTTGCATGCTACAGATGTCAGGTTGCATGCTACAGAGGCCCGGTTGCATGTCACGGAGGCCAGGTTGCATGCTACAGATGTCAGGTTGCATGCTACAGAGGCCAGGTTGCATGCGACAGAGGCCAGGTTGCATGCTACAGATGTCGGGTTGCATGCTACAGAGGCCCGGTTGCATGTCACGGAGGCCAGGTTGCATGCTACAGATGTCAGGTTGCATGCTACAGAGGCCAGGTTGCATGCGACAGAGGCCAGGTTGCATGCTACAGATGTCGGGTTGCATGCGACAGAGGCCAGGTTGCATGCGACAGATGTCGGGTTGCATGCCACAGGGGCCAGGTTGCATGCGACAGATGTCGGGTTGCATGCCACAGGGGCCAGGTTGCATGCGACAGAGGCCAGGTTGCATGCTACAAAGGCCAGGTTGCATGCTACAGATGTCTGGTTGCATGCCACAGAGGCCAGGTTGCATGCGACAGATGTCGGGTTGCATGCCACAGGGGCCAGGTTGCATGCGACAGAGGCCAGGTTGCATGCTACAAAGGCCAGGTTGCATGCTACAGATGTCTGGTTGCATGCCACAGAGGCCAGGTTGCATGCAACAGAGACCAGGTTGCATGCTACATATGCCAGGTTGCATGCTGGTGACGGGTGGTTGCATGCCGCAAGGGCCTTGTTGCATGCCGGTCACAGCTGTATGAAGAAATAATTGATGGCAAGGCAGATTTCAGGAGAAGATCTGCAATGACAATAATTATATTGAGGATCTGGTGGATTCCAGAAAGATCTGCAATGGCAATATCGTGATCTGCCCGATGATTGGTGGAGGAGTACCAGAATCAGGCATATATGTGCACATGATTGGTCGATGGCAGATGTCAATACAGGAATCCTGCTAGTGATTGTTAGAGAGCAACATGTTGAAAGGGAAGCTTGGAAAAAGTGGACCTCAGTTAGTGTTGATCAAGAGAAATGAATTAAGGAAGTTTTACATGTTAGTATTAGGCTGTATGCCAAGACTGAACATAAGGATATAGATGTATTAGGTTTGAGACCAGACATTATATCGGAAAAGTGATTGTAATTCTAGGCTAGAGGCCAGAGTTTGTCATGCAATAAAACAGTGGAATATAAGACTGTGAAGTTAATATTACACACCAAAAACAGCAGAAAACATAAAAAGAAAAGAAAGAAGATAAAAGAAAAGAAAGAAAAATAAAGAGATAAAGATGTATAAGTTATCAGGAATGTGTGCCTGGTACAAATTGGTATCAGAACTCAAATTGGTTCTCAGATGATGGGAACGTTCTATGGACCTGTGGGATCTGCGTTTTGCGAGATGTTGGAGGTGGCGACTTTTGTGTTTGCGTTTTGAGCAGCTTCAGCTTACGTTTGACGGCTCAAAATACGCGCGGTGCTTGCGTTATAAACACGGAAAATTTTCGCTATGGGACCTTCTTTGTTAAAGATTTGGTTGAGGATCTTCTGTGGGGACTTAAGATGCGACTGCAAGATGACTTGGGCGACTTTTCGTTTTTGAGTTTTGGGCTGTCTCTGCTTACGTTCGACGGCTCGAATTGCGCGCGTTACGTGCACTAAACACACGGAAAAGTTTCGCTGCGAGATCTTCTTTGTGGAGGATTTGCTTGGGATCTGCGTCGGATTGCTTTTTCTTGAGGCTCTGGGCGAGATTTGTGACTTGATCTTAAGAATGTCCGAAGCTGGTCCACTCCGACGGCTGTAGAGCTGGCAAGATATGCGCGTAGACGTCTTTAGTGGACCCGCGTTATCGCTTTTTGCTGGATGTAGTTGTGATGATGCGGATGCTCAGATTACTGATCTTGGATGCCAACGGATGCTTACGTATGGGGGGGGGAAAGTGAGCTCCTCTCAGCGACATAACTAAGCAAGGCCGCCGGAGGCTATTGTCAAAAAGTACAAATAAAAAGTATCTTTTTAGTTTGTTAACAATCTGAGCAAGTTTGAGGCCAGATCTTGTATCCTCACCAGCTGCTAAAAATAGCCTATCAGCCTTAAGTATGGTGGAAGTACCTCCCAACTTCTAGGGAAGTTCCTTATTATACCTTCTGGCCAAGTTCTCTACAGTTTTTGGCAGTATTTGGGCTCCACTGGACTGGTATTTCTGGAATTAAATTCTGGAAACGCCATACGACCATATTTGACACTGTCATAGTGGTCATATTGTCATAACTGTCATACGGTTGACCGACAGTTGACTTTTGATGCTTTCGTCTGGACCTCCGCCCCCTTCCACAACCGCCATGGACCCTTCCACCACCGCCTTCCCTCTGACCCCCTTAGATCCCTCTCCACCAACCGCTTCCACCGCACCGGGACCTTCGGGCCCTTCCACCACCACCTTCCCCTTGACCACCTCCGACCCCTCTCCACCGATCGCTTCCATCGCAAGGGTCAGTACTGGGCAGGCTGTCGACGTTTATCAACCTGTTCCGGACGTGCCCTTCGGCGTGCCCATCAGCGCGCCCGTCAGCATGCAACCGGGCATGCAACCCGGCATGCAACCTGGCATGCAACCTGGCATGCAACATATGCCAGGTGGCATGCAACCCAGCATGCCTCAGAGCCATTTTGTGCACGCCCCCTCTCAAACCTTCCCTTTTATGTTTCATCAACAAGAGGTCGGTTGGAGCGGCATGCAACAACATGCAACGCGGCGTGCAGCCGCATGCAACCAGCATGCAACCGCATGCAACCAGCATGCAACCGCATGCAACCAGCATGCAACCGCATGCAACCAACATGCAACCGCATGCAACCGGCATGCTCCAGTATGCCCCAGACATGCCATATGCCCCCAGTAGGCCGTCTCAGCCTTTTGGAATGGCTCTCCACTATGCCACAGGCTCGCCAACCCATGCCCCAGGCGTGTTGACACATGCCCCATACACGCCCGCGCCGATGTCCACCACCTACGGGGACCCATGGACACTACCGGCTTATTTTCCACCGCCTCCACCTCCGGTATATGGAGCTGACCCTGCGTCGGAGGCACGAGCTAGAGAATGGTGGGCAGCGCGAGAGCGCATGGCCGCTGCGGAGCGGGCGGTGGCGACTGATATGAGAGTGGTCCCCCAACGACTGTATCCGACACCGCCGATGGAACCGACTCCCCACATCGACACTTCTCCTGACGAGGGTGTGGTAAACCACCAGCCGCATCATCGTCGCCGTGCTTCGGGTCCGGAGACTCTTGGGCGAACCTTGCCCATACACACGGAGCCCCAAGACGTGGTGACCGAGGACCTCTCCCAATCTCACGCGTCTCAACCCGGGAGCACGACCTCCGGCTCCGGCTACGAGTCTGCAGCGGGCACTCAGCATAGCCGCAGACGACGAGAACGGCGTCTCAAGTTGGAGAAGCATCGGAGGAAGGAGATGACGGACCAGGAGGTGTTGCAGCGGGTAGTGCGCGCAGAGACAGCTCGGTTTCTCGCGGAGACCGAGGCGGGGAGCCTGCGCGAACAGATGGCTCAGCTGGAGGCTGCTGCAGCGGGAGGCGGGGTGGCCGAGGAACGGCGTCTGGCAAGAAGACGCCGGGCAAGCTTGGACACCCCTGTGGTGTGCGGGGCTGGTGGGGGCCAGCCGCAGCATGCAGCGGGAGCGGCGGAGCATGCAACCGGCTCGGCGGAGCATGCAACACAGCATGCAACACGACCGGCTGAGCATGCAACACGCCCGGCTTCGCATGCAACCCAGCATGCAACTCGACCGGCTGAGCATGCAACGGCCCCGTCTCAGCATGCAACACGCCTGGCTTCGCATGCAACCAGTGGGTTCCAGCATGCAACCGGCGCCTCCCAGCATGCAACCAGCGGGGGACAGCTTGCCTTGGGCTGGAAGGATGGGAAGTCGCACGCCGCTGATGAAGAATCGCAGAGCCGGAGTAGCGACTATAAGGACACGGAGGACGACCCTGGTGACGACCCTGGAGATGACCCTGATGGTGACCCGACTGGGGGGCCGGGACCGTCGACGTCAACTACACGACTGTTAGTGGTCACTCCCCAAGGGGATTCCTTGTGGGTGCCCCCGGGTGAATTGGTCACTACAGCGACGTTACCCGAGATCACCTCCTCGCGCCATGGTCTGTCGGCAGCCTTGAAGGTCTGTGACAATCTTGGGCTGAGTCCTACTCGATACATTCTGAGCGGGGCCGGCGGTACCTCTTTCCCCGAGATACGTCCGCTGCACACCACCGAGACCTCCACCTACGCCCTCTTGGTGGACCGTTCGGTGGCAGAGGAGTCTATTCGAGGCACGAGGCGTCCCAGAATTCCGTCACAATGGTACCAATGCCCGAGACGACCGGTGGTGGACGCCTTCACGGAGTCGGAGGCGGAGACCTACGAGCTGGATGGGCTACAAGCCTGGGTGGAGGTATGTGCTGCTCCATGGTACCTAGCTGCATCGTTTGGGCCGCCTCCTACGATGCAGCCAGACCCCTCCACCTTCCCAGCTCCTTCACATCGACTCTCA